>VZTO01001421.1:4906-91400 GCA_013400615.1 Syrrhaptes paradoxus
TCATCTAGAGACAACATGTAAAAATTGAAGGGCTTTAACCAAAGAGGACACAGGAATCTCAAAAACCAGGTAAGGATAAAAGAAGACAAAGCTCCAGAGAAAGCCTGCAGAGCCAAGAGCTGACATCAATGCAGACCAGGACAGGCAAAAACTCGGAAATCTGAACGGAAGACTCAGAGCAAGAAACCTTCGCTTACATTAGTGGGTGAGAAGCCCCACTGAGTTCAGCTGTGCTACCAGTCACATCCTTGAGCACGAGGTTGAAACAACATATAAAATTATGATGCTGGATGAAACAAGTTCATACATCAAGAGGCCTCAAAGAGTCGGAGCTAAGGCAAAGCATCCGTACACTAATCAATCAATAATGAACATTCCTGCGTTTCTTCCTGTTCCGGTGTGGTTGACATTAATAATTCACCACTACTTTGCTTTTGAAAAAGCATTTAAAGTAATAGGGGAAATCACACACTTCTACTGGAGTGTATTAGTTTTTACATACAGGAGGAGGCATAGAAATGACGGTGTGAACGTGGCAGTGCTCAGATGCTGGGTGTGTTTCACTCGAACCACTTCAGTTTTCTAATGCGGACACAAAGAACACTGAACTTCCATAAAGTTATCAGTAGATACCAATAAATAAAATCTCCCAAAAAATATCCAAGGCTATGTTTTCAGCTCTGATCACATCAGGTAGAGATCCTGTTTACATTATCTTTATTGACAGTTTTAATTACAAACACTGTTAAAAAAAAAAATCACAGTATGACTTTTCCCTTCATTCAATGAACCTGTATTAACTTGATTGACTTAGAAAATTATTCAAAGAAATTATGATAGATTTACAGAGTGGAGATATAAAATGCAATTAATATGACATTTGATAAAGCAAATAGAGATAAAATTCCAATGAAGTGCTAAGAATTGAATATTAAAAGACAATGACATCTGCATTCATTTCTACTTTAGTTCTAAAGAAAGCAACATTAGAAAGATTCTCTGAAAATAGTGAAATATATTTCAGACTACTTTGATGCCAGCTGCCACCACACCCCAAGTTTTAATGGTGACCCTGGAATACTGGCAAGATGTACACTGCTGCTATCTGTATTAAATTGAGTGTAAATTCTGACAAATGAACCATTATACTCATTATATACTAATCAGGAGCAAAGAGAATTAAGATGCACTTATTAAGAAAATTGTTCAAAGTGCAGATTTAAAAAAAATGATACTACACAAATATTTATTGGAATGTGAGAAAAATGTAATATTTGTGAGAGAAATGTCATACTTCTTAAGATTAAGTGAACAGAAGTATATTTGAATGAAAAAAAAGATCAGTGCAGAAATGCTAAATATTATGAATTACATGTTCAAAACAGAGCAAAAAGTTTGATACTAATTTGTATAGAAAAAAGAATTAGAAGACAAAGAAACTACTGAAGACTGCTCTTTGGGGTCATCAATTACATAGTGAAATTAATGCTAAATTAAAAACCCCAAAATGAGTTATTGATATCTTAATAGTTCTGTGAAAAATGGAATGTTTCATTTTCATTAACTGAAGTCGAGCACAGAGCAAGACACGAGCCTTCACAGTCTGCAGGCTTTATTTAGATCAAGTATGAGCCTTGCGCATCAGGAAAATCAATTAGTCACATTTTAAGGACTCATTAATTCCAATGTTTCTAAACCATCTGAAGATTCATGCCCCAGCCCTTACCAGGGTCGCAGCCACTTTTTGCACAACAGCTGCAGAGTGCACCCTAAAATTGGCTTAACATGTTTTCCTGGGTTTATTGTTTGTTTTCATTGTCTAGAATAACTGTTAAGTTATGACAGCTCCACACTCGTGTTCCAAGGAAAATCTGATTCCGGGCTGCTCAGTTTACCAGCATATCTGAGGAAGACGACTGCAGCAGATGGAGGGGACCTGTCACTAATTCATACCCAGCACTGAATCCATGAAAAATATAAATATTGGGTTTTTTGAGCTTAACTCAATCTAACATTTTCAAGACAGTAGCAACCAGCAAGTAATCCAAGCAGACTGATCTGTCAGGATTTCTTAAGCAGAGGGAAACAGAAGAACAGAAGTCCTACGAGCACTCCAGTGACACCTTTGCCACAAAAGCAGCCAGGGACTACAACAGACAGATGTGAAAGAGAAGGTGAGCTGGACCTTTGAAACTACACGCTATGGTTGTGACGTGCTGCCTGACGAAAGACTGTGGTCTGACAGGGTGGGGAAACGGCAGCAATGATGGAGACAAGCCATGTTGGCTACCTCTTCCAAGTATCTGAACACGTAAATGGGTACCTAATGAGGTTTTCCATGACTTCCATTTGTTGCAGACAGAATTTAGGCCTTAGCTACATCCTGGGATTTTTAATTGCAGCCTTCCAAATTGTCCAAATACTGTTAAAAAAATCTGGTGCAAATAATATCTAAGTTTGAACTAAAGCTTATGGAAATTATGTTAACATCAACATGAATCAGACCGTTAGAAGGAAAGAGGATTTCCCAAAGGGGATACTATTATTAAGGCATTTAAGACAATGTTTTTGCAGTTAAATAATTTTGTCCTGCTCTGAAAATGGCATCATTCATTAAAATGCTGCAAGTGAGCTCTGCAGTATCTTCAATAGGTGGATTTCCATTAATAATGTTTTTTCTGTTAAAATGCCAAAGTCTACTCTACAAGTGGATAATACTCGAAAGTTAGATTTTTGTTAGGTTATTAGTCTACCAGATTACACAATAAATAGATAATACCAGGTTGTAAAAACATCATAAAATGAAAATCATAGAGTAACCTGATTAGGCTTTCTCTTAGAAGGCTGCCATCTGCTCACGAACCAGCATGCAATATTTTAGTACAAAGACCTTCATAAAGCCTCTTTTCCAATATTATCTCCAGCTAATACAAACATCAATCCCTCTTTACAAGATATTTTTTACTAGAAAACCCTCCGTTTCCCTTTTAAAAACTTTTGTCCACATTACACAGCAAGAACCAACCTGTCTCCACCAGCCAGACACCACCCAGGAACAGTGATGTTAAATAGAAAAGGGAGAGATTATGGAGTACTAACAACGTAATTACTGAAAGACTTCCCCCATGGATTTCCCCTTTTGGAAAAACACCCAGATACATTGCAGTTAAACACACAGCTGTTCAAGTGAAATCCTGAATCAGAGTAATGCATGCACGGCTTAACAGAGCGAGCATTTCACCACCCATGTGTCTTCCAATTCTGACAGGGAATTATTAATCAAAATTATTTAAATACTTGTCTTCTGCAAACAGTCCATGTTTTTCAGGACTCTATCACAGAGCAAAAGATTAGCATATGTGCTACAGAGCAACATGTCCATAGCAACAAGGCACTAAGAGCTGGGACTGGATGCCACGTTTACAAATCACTATTCAGGTTCCAGGTATATCGTTACTGCAAATCAACCTTCTATCAATAAAAAATTTTGCACTTACACAGCCCTTGAATATTAAGTATAACACCACAAATTAATGTATTGATTTTAGAATCAATGCTAGTTTATACCATGGCTTCTCTAGCTACACCATGGCACAACGTGTGCTGCTGGGAAGTGAGTGGGGTTTCTAGTCTTCAAGGCGTCCCAAGGTTACACAAGAATAACCAAGAGAGTCCTAATTGCCAGGCAGAGGTAGAATACTATCCTGAAATAACGGAAGAGTAGCTATTGACAGGTTTAGCAGATGTATTTCCAGGAGAAGCATCATGTTTTGAGCTTGGTTTCTCTATTCTCCAGCATTAGTTTTGGAGCTTGCAAGGTCTTGGTTTAGTAAGGCTATAGTCATTATTCCCCATGAACACATTATACAAAACTTGCCCTGTGTAAAGCGAGTGTAAGGCTGGAGCAGAAGTGGGTGGAAAAACTCTGCTTGCCAAATCATCAGTAATCCATGACCTCACAGGAAAGTTACATCAGGTAGAAGCCTACAGGGTCTGTCTCTGGCCTGGCATTATTTAACGTTTGCATTGGTGTTTGTTGACTGAATACAGATTTCACTTACTAAACCTGCGGATAAAGTCCCAAAGACTCTAGAAGACAGAATTAGAATTCCAAATGCAGAAGATCTGTTCAAGCCTCTCCACAAGACTGAGGTTTGCAGCTCGATGAACAAATTCACAACATTGTATTTGAGAAGGAATAACTGACTGTAAAACCGACAAACCTCACAAGAGGGTGCGCAAACAGCAGTAGCATTGGAAAATTTAAGAACTAACCCTCTTTCTCACCCAGTGTGGCCTCCAGTCAGTTCTGGCTATTCAATTTAAACGTGTGAGCTAGTCAAAAAAAACCAAAAACAACCCCAAAACCACACCAGAACCATCCACTCCCTACCCCAACCATCCAACCCCAAAGAATAATCAAGAAAACATGACGTGCTGAAGAACACTCAAAACGAAAATGTTGTCATAGGTGTTTTCATATACATACAGGAGTGCTACAAAAAAGTATCTCTGATTTAAGCAGAATCATCAAATAATGAGTCTTTTTATAAAAGCTTAGCAGCTTGCCCTCGGAAAAGCTTATTTTCAGTCTTTGGAGACAGAGGCTCCCAGAAAGGATGCTCAGGATGAATTATCCCAAATGTATCTTTAAAATCACGCTCATATCAAGCAATTACGGGTCTAGAGATTAAAAACACCCAACAAAACAAAAGCCAAGATAATCACTACATAACTGATCACGAAAGAGATGTTTGCAGCGAGAGACAACGCTGCCAATCCAGAAGCAAGCAATTACAGTAATAAACTGAGGAATAATATTCAGAAGTGCACTACTTATGTGAAAATGTTCTTCTCCCCCCAGGTTTTCAGCAACTTCAATTCTTATTTAATGCAACTTAATTATTATCACACAACTCTACTCCTCTGGTTTTGTTGTTTTTTTTAAGAAAATATTACATTTTATAGCCAGTGTGCTTAAATCACAGCTCCTGGGCGTTGTCTTACCAAAGCACACTGATGTGTGTCCGATGTGCTACTCCAGCAACAGCAGCTCTCAAAGTAGAAGAAAAATACAGACTTTCAAGAAAAAAAAATAATATATATATACTACAGAACAGGTCAACAACAGAAACCAAAGACTTAGAATAGACTAAGTCAATTTTCTCCAGTCTCCTTTTCCTATAAAATTCTTACTGCATTCAGGATATTTGTAAACAGAGTATCTGTTTTCTTCTCTGTCCAGTTTATCATGTAATCAACACACTGAACTCCTCTTGCGACATTGCTATCTGTTGCTATGGATGTAGCTAGCAACCATTGGAAAGAAGAATAGTGGAAATTTTTTAATATAAATGGGTTCTTTAAACAAAACATTGCAGTTTAAAAGTATCCTAGGCTGTCGATCTACACAGCTGGCTGACTTCACTGACGGCAAGCACAAAGACTATTTGTAACCATTTGGGATTTTATAGTTCAATTTTCACATACAGACAGACGTGAATATTGCTCCACTTTATGATATTTCTCCTGAATTGATTATTCAAGGTGCTGTGGGTTTTTTAAACACTGGGTTTTCTTCCCTTTTCATCACTGTGAAAGGAAAAGTTCTGTTATTAAAGTGTATCTTCACTTCTGATAAAACATGTCAGCATAATGGTACGTGCCATGGTGGTTTGTAGGCAAGTATTAAAGAGCTTCCTGCTGAATATCATCTCTCCATACCATTATTTCATCGAGACACGTTTGTTTTTATTCTTACTATATAAGACATGACTGGAAGCTGCATTAACTATAAACCAAATTAGCAGCAGCACAGCCCTGTCACAGGGCAATGCACTGAAGAGATAATTGATTATACAACAATGACAAAGAAGACTTCAACCTCTTAACTGTGTATTTAACAGATTCATTTAGACACACCACAACTGTGCCTACTTAGTTGCTCCCAGAATCTGTTTATTCACATTCCTGAACCCACCTCAGCACCATCTCTGCCATTTTATTCCCAATTCCACACATACCTCATCTGGACCGTCTCCATTTTCAGGTAGGGGTAGCTGAGAATGAGGTTTAGCCCAGCTCTTGCTGTATACACAACAGGGTTTGAGTCTCTCACCCTAGGTATCACAGCAACTGAAGTATCCACAGAGTTTGGAAACAAAATTTCAAGTCTTGGCCAGGTCAATGCACTGACACATTTGGTCAGTTTTCTTGGTTTAAAAAATTCCTTTTTTCAGCAGCTAAACACATGCACATGAGTATATTTAGCACTGATATATCAAGTATACAGAGCACTGACAGAAATCATCTGGCTGTAATCACGGAACCTAGTATCAGTGGAGATGGAACAGCCACCCATGTTGGGGAAGACTTCAAGAGGATGGCACCTTCAATGACCAGTTATCACATAAGCCATAGGGATTGTTTTTCTCTTATTGACCAAAAAATATATATCCCTCTTACAAACACTCCATCCAAACACACGATGTGAGCCCTACCAGTGAGAAGACCAGTACCCAACCAGCCAATAAAAAAAAAAAAAACAAAAACAAAAAACCAGCAAGTGACCCAAGCATCAACCTCTGCTGCTGCCAAAGACCAGCAGTTCTGGGTAGCAACAGAGCAATTTATTTAGGCAAGTTTTACTACGAAAGATAATTAAAGATTTAGTGGCCTGGATCAATACACAGCTAACGGTATCTGTGTACAGCGCGGCAGTTTGCTGAGACTAGCATTTGTGTTAGTGCTGCAAATTCATTGTACGATGTTATTATACAGCGTCTCAGGTTTGCTGTCTACATCAAAAAGGAGATTTCGTATAGTTATTGCTACTCACACATCATTAAGACGTACTATTGCTACGCAGCACAAATTGAACACAGTCCCAAGAGCCAAGTACTTCTGGGTTTTGCCAGGGGTATGCAGCCTTGGGTGAGTTTTTTAGCATTTAGGTCTGTATGTTTTGCCAAAAGCGAAAAAACTATGATACACATATGTATTTCTTTTTATGCTGAAAAATTTATCGAGAAGCTTAAATAGTTAATACCTCTAGCACTCAAAAGATGTAGAGGATTATGTCAGTGCTAAATCTAAATACTCCACTTTCCCACCCTTGCGTTTCAGTTTGACTTATCAGGCATTTTGTTACGACTTTGGGCAAAGTAACTTTTTGCTTTCTGACTTTCAACTGCTCTAACATCTCCTGAATTATACACACAGGGTGGGTGAGCATTGCTTTCCAAACGCCAGTCTTCCAGTAACCCATGGTGTTGCACTACTTCTTCGAGCAGAACCCCCTCATTCCAAGAACAGACACAATGAGTTACAAACACGTCTACCCCAGACTCCCTGAAATCCCAGTTATTACTAACAACAATACAGCAGAAGGAAGTTTAGAGTCAATCACAGACTCTTTTTTTAATGCCATCAATGCAAACATTTCAAAGCACCTCGAGTTAGTGACAATAAAACAAAGAAAACACTGGTTACAAACCCGAATAATCACAACTTCAGCAGAAATTTAAAAGAAAGCAGCGGCTCCCCATTTCTATCATAAATAGGTTATACAGTGACATAAAATCAAAGCCAGGTTGGATACATCCAACCATATGTTGAACACACATATGAAGCCAAACACTGGAAATTCTGAAATAAAAAGAAAAATGTGCAACATCGCAACATTGTGTGTTATGGTTTCTACTCCACAATGATTTCCTGTCAATACTGTGTGAAACTGAGCACAGTAAACAACTGGAAAATATTGCTCTATCAATGGCATTTTATCTGTTCAGTTAGGTCTGTGCTATATGTTACTAGTCAAAGATAATACCAGCTGAAAATTTTTCAGAAACGAGAAATGCCTCTTTCCAATGAATGAGGCAAACATACAGAAAGCTGTTGTGCAGCAAAGCTACAGGACTTTAAAAGGTGGAAAGCAAAATTGTGAGAAGGTTTTATATAAGAGATTGAGAAGATAAACACCATTAGTTCTAAACCTAACCATTGATCATCCCTTTCCCAGGCAAAGTAAGACCACATTCATTAAAATCTATGAAACCTCAAAGCAAACATTAGTATCCTTTAAAATAACGTGGTCTGGAAGATAGCGTTTGGACATTCAGAAGTATTGCTCCTTTTTGGGATTCATTTGTATGTTGTATTTGAAACCTGGTTGTAACCCTTGACTCCAAAACCCACACAGAGTACTTCGATGGCCAACTAAAGTGTAACACATGATTAAAGAGCAACAGACCATCTAGATGGTTTTTTGCTTTCAAGTTGGGTGGTGTTGCCAAAACCAGGTAGTTAGGTAACCTATCAACTACATTTATTTTTAAATTACTCAAAATCAATACACGAGTGTGTTTGTATGACTTACAGCTTATTTGACTTCCGAGTCTAATGACACAAATTTCCTTGTGGTGGAGCAGTGACATATATTCAGGCCTCCTGGCTGCAGAGCTTAAGGAAGTCAGGAGGCCAAAGCTTGTGTAGTAAATCTTGCCAGTCCTCTCTCAGAATGACAGCAACTTCTACTTTAGGAATAGTCCCAGAGGTAATACAGAAGGCAAAGAACCTCAACTCCCTTCTTTCCAATACCGAAGCTGTAAGCACCACGCATTCCTCCTAATGAAGAGCACTGGAGAGCGTGCATCTGAGACATTGCCTTGTTTACACTTGCTGCATGATCCATAAACACTGTGCCTATTGAGCAGGCAAATGAAACCTCGAAGTGTCAGGAGATGCAGTTTGGTTTCTTTGATTTTATGGCTACAATATGCTTTGCAGAGCAATTTTATTTTCGGTGCTGAAGAAATACTCAGCTGTGAGTTACAGGGCAGAAGAAGTCACAAATTCTGGAAAACACACATGCGTATTACCAGCCTAGCTTATATTTTCAGGGTTGCGAACAGAATGCTCAATGTCTTGCCGATGCAAGTAATTCTAGGTAATACATAGACCAGAACAGAAAACCTCTGATGCCCCCAAAGTCTTTGCTGCAATCTGTCTTCACATATTTATCTCCTTACTTGCAGACATTCCTGTTGCAGAGGTTTTAGGGATTTGCTCCTGCAACGCAGCAAAATGCTGCTGCCTGCTATTCCCCTCATCGGGGGAAGAGGTGCTGTTACTGAGTTAATGGACAGTAGACACAACAGTTCCATCACCTTCAGTTACTGACTCTTTTTATCCACTTCGCCCTGTAATGAGGATCTCTACCGGCTCACATTTACGTAACAGCAGCATCAGCTATCCTCTAATCCTGCAACACATTAAAATGGAAAGAGAGATGCAGGAAAACATTAAAATGCCCTTATCACTTGGCTGCAGGGGTATAAAGTTAAAATAGGAGATTGTTTTTCTGTTGAAAACAAGCAAATAAATAAATTTAGTTAATTTTCTTCTTAAATAATCCTTATGAGTACTGAAAGGATGCTTTGATTATTACTGTAAAGATAAACAACGAAACATTCCATTATATCTTACCTAGGTTAGATAGAAACAAATTCAATCCTTTCCTGTACATGTTTTTCCCAGGTGCATTAACACACTTCTTTACATTCAAGAACCAACTTTTAATAAAAGCTGAGTGTGTAGGGAACAGGGAGATAGGGAAAGAAAAGAGAATGAACAGAATGCTAATGAGAAAGAAAAATACAATGCTGACAGCCAAGCCCTTTAATTAGACAGACATCTACCTTTTTAACTTCCAAATTCTTAATCCTGTCATTACTGAACTCAGAAGATGGAAAACAGAAACAATGCTCAAATAAACCCTGCAGGCTACTTTGCTAAAGGAAATGTGAAAATTAACCTCTTATTTCCTAAGATGAAAATAGGGTACAAAAGAATGACAAAAAAGGGTCATAGGAGAGCCAGAGCATCGAGGCCAGTGATAGGGATGTATGAACTTCAGAATGAAATCTTGAAAACAGAGCTAACAAATAGGAGGTACAGAAGAAGACAGTCACACAAGATGGTCAGGTAGACTTCTTGTTTTCTTCCCTATACTCTTTATCCAAAAACCCAACAGCTAAAGCACGTATGTGGTTATACTGCAGCCCTTCCAGAGTCATGCAAAACAATCAGAAAAATTACCTTCTGCCACAAGTCTTGGTAACCTATTAATAATAAAGAAGAGAAAGACAGCTTCTTGCAGGTTAGCAGCACTTAATGAGATAAATTCTCATTGGTTGATAAAAATCATTACACAAAGTCCAGAAATAAGTCGTTTTGAGGTAGCAAAAGCACATTGTACAAGTGCTCAATATTGAACCCAGAACAGCAGCTGAACACGTACCCAGGGACTGTAACTCTTCTTAAAGCCAGAACAATTACGTAGGAATGCAGGCTCACAGTTACTCGATACATAAGTCTACACTTCAGCTCAATACTCTCTCTGCAAAGTTAGAGAGACCGCTGGGAAAGAGAAAGCCATAGCACGGCTCATTTCTAATTGAGCGCTTGTGTATGAGAATGAGCAGACGAGAGGGCACACATCCACACTAAAACACACAGACACGCATCTCGGGAGACATGTCGGAGCTGCTTCTTGATTGATCCCTCTGTCAACTGAAGTACTGAAGTTCCTCCTTCAGCTCATTCAACCGCCCGAGTTTTTGAAGTAGATACTTTACATTCTGTTCCCCAGTGCCTCAAATGAGGCAGTAGTGCCTACGCGGAGGTAGGGATTGTTATAATCACAGAATCAAGTTTTCAGACCTAATGATATTACTCTACAGATAATTTCAGCATCCTCAGTTAAGATGACTTCACCCAAAAGGTCATGAATATAATGTGTACCTTTTCCTCCCTCCCTCTTTACTCTTCATTACAGAGTGGCAACCGAACAGGAACACTGGAGAAGAGAATGTAAGTTACCGTGCCAGGGCAGAAGCGGCACCCCACCACTAACACCATCTCAATGGGTTCAGAACAGGGACTATCAGTTTAAAGAAACTCCTCACTCTGATACTACTGGAAACAGAAGGGAAAAAATTCTCCACCAAAATAAAACATTTTAGTACTGGAATTTTTTTCTCCATTCCTATTGCCGCTCAGAAGAAGAATCTCTGGTGCCTCAAGGATGTATCAAATAAATTTTGTTGGTAATCTCTATAGCAAGAACAACATTAATAGAAAGCATTTTCCTAAGAACTAAAATTCTTTTTCCCATCTGAAGCAGATGGAGGTTTACTAGAGTAGCTGAGCCACCAAAACCCTGCTCTTCCACTCCATCATCATTTTCTGCTGCACACACTTTCAGCCCATGACACAGCGGTGACGCTGTAAATGTGCAGCCCGCGATGCTCAGTCTATGTTACATGTCCCAACCCTGATACAAATTGCCAGTGAACCCACTTATGGGAACTCGCAGCAATACATGAAGGATAATGTTAAGATGACCTGTGAAAATGGATGAGCAAACCAGAACTCTGAATTTCAATGCTTTATTGCTTTAAACCCCATTTCATCCACTCAACGTAGGCTTAAAACAGGTGCCTGGGACTGCTTTCAACCAAGATGTGCTTTAAGAAAAAAAAAAAAAAAAGACATAAAACATTTGCTGAAACAACTGTAATTCCACATGCGTAACATTTCCACATTTGCATTATTTTCTGCAAACATTTACTCGTAGTACCAACAAACACGAAATTATGCATGTTCATTGTTCAACTAAAATTACCTGACAGGGTGAAACGGTGCAGAGGCCAACCGGTCAGCACAAAAACAACTGCTGTACTGCCCTGTGCTGCAGAAATACAAACACAGTCTACATTGCAAAGCAGCACCTGACACCAGGACAAAGATGCCATTTTGAGCAGCAGAACTAAACCAGGCCTTTTCTCTGAAAAGCTGCATCTTGTGCACATAAATCTTCCCTCAACACCACCACCAAAAAAAAAAAAAAAACCAACAAAAAACCACCACAAAAACAAACCATGAGAACTCTTACCTTCTTTAAGAGCTGATGGTACAGCCCCACTACCTCCAACCATAAAACACTCTGGAAGACTTTCCACACTGCCCTCCATCCCCTCTCCAAGCAGCCCTCCTGTTTTCCAGCCACCAGCCCAAACCCTCCGAGCTCTTGCTTCCTCCACCTCCTCCTCCGTGTGGCTGAGCAAGTGGCAGCACCTGGAGCTCGTCTGGAGATGAGGCAAGCTGCTGAACGCAGCTCAGCTGAGCCCAGCTGGTGGCACACTTGCTAGAAACTTCTCTGGGGCTTTTTCCTCTGACCTACCCTCTGATCCCCACAAAGATTGTGGGAACTTCTGTTTGCACTCTCTGCTCAGTGGGGCTCATTTTGTCCCACAGATTCAAACAGATTTCGCAGGAAGAAACCAGAGACAGATGTGCACAAACAGAACAAACCATACTGCACAAGCTTCTGCCTTTCAGGAGGAACCGCTGTAAAGATGTCCACACCCTGCCAGATCCCCTTTATTTCTTGGTAGCTGTACTATGTTGCACAGCATTACATTAAGCCCTGGGCACAATAATCTATCTTTTCAAGACAAATTCCAGTGTGACCATCATCCCAGAGCGGAAAGATCCAGAACTGAAATCCTTGTTCATATGACTGTTTTTCATGTCTGGATACAGGCCCACATAAAGTTCGGATACCAGGATATATCGTCTATATGTATTAAACAGACCTCTCTATCTGTTCTATACCTATAACAGTGATATATAGAAAGATATCTAATTCTATAGAATATATTCATCTATAATCTATAATAAGAATCTGTAATATACTCTATATCTACAAATTTCTGTCTGGAGGTTTGAGTTACAGAATCTGTTAATTAAAAAAGGCACGGCTCAAATTATATTTTTATTTGTGTCCTCACACCGACTGTATTTCACTCTTTAAATAGTCAGCTGCTTCAAGAACTCTGGGGAGAAGAAAAACATGTTCCTCTTGAGGATATGCCTGCTCTCCTATTTAAGCTTTAAGCTTTGCTTCCAACAGGCAAATAAGTAGCAGGAAAGTGTAAGGGTAAAAACTTTGCATTTCATCTCTGCCAAAACAGTAAAAGAAAAACGAGATTGCTGAATAGCCGACAATGACTGCAGAATCAACACAGCAGTGATCTGCCTAGAAGCTGCAAAGGGCAAAACCAAGGCATCTGCTTAAAAGCTTATACCAACTGTGGGATAAGAAGAGTAAGGAAGCCACAATAAAACATAATTATTACAGGAGCTATAATTATGGCATTATTCTTTGGCATACTCAATGTTGTGCACATTAAACGTGGTACACTGTGAATATTTAATGATTATATGCTTACTCAGAGCCCCTAACGTCCTTAAAATACAGGTATTTTTCATATATTAAGAAGAAATTACACATAATTTTTGTCCTAAGGATCTGCAGTTGAAATAGACAGGCAACATTCTGTGAGTCTTCCGCAAATTTAAATCTCAAAGCTTTGGAAATTGTGTGTGTTTGCAGCCACTGCACGTCAATTTTCAGTATTTTTTCAAACAATAATCCACCATCTTGACCTCCAGAAAACAAAACGTAACCTTTGAGTGATCAACTGCGGCTACGTTCTGTACTATCATCTAAAAGCACTACCCATAAACAGCCACCTCCAACCACACTGGTTGTGGTAGGTCTCTAAATAAAGTCTAAAAAACTTCAGATACATGCAAACATTCTTCAGTAGTAGCAAGCAAAAGATACATTTCTGCAACAACAAATAGCAGGGAGCATGATTCACCAAGTCTCGACACAGCATAAAGCACAGTCGTTTCTACTAAACTACTTTTCTATAAACTAAGCAGCTAGCAACCATATAAAGAAGACAGATTTTACTATGCAACATAGTATAACAGGGGCCAGACATAGAGTTTGCAGTGTGGTATGAAGATATAGGTGAAAATTTATTCGATTTTTCTCGTATGCATTGAGGCTTTAGTACAGTAAATATTGTCAATGGATGTATTACATCATGTGCATTTCATCTTTACCTGAATGAAGAGCACTACGACTTGATGTATCTGTTTTTTATACTAGAAAAGAATGACATTTTAAAACAACTTATTTAATTTTTTTGCCAACAGTTTGGGCTGTTGTAAGATTGCTAATGGTTTTGCTCAAAATTTGACTTTTTCCAAACCCTAACCTTTTAATCACTGCAAACTCAAACCAGAAGAAACGGTTTCCAGCACTGCGGGTTGGCTCATCGTATCAGGATGGGAAACTTGCACTTAGAAACTATTTCACTTCAGCAGTGAATTACTGATAACTCTTCTCGAAGTACAATGTTCCAGTTTCCCATCCCTTTCTTAGTAACTGCTAGCAGACCAGACTTTCTTATAACTTAGGAGGCAGTATCAAAAGCCTTGCTGAAATTAAGATGTGTGACATCTGCTGCTCCTCTCGTGTCTACAGAGCCTGCTACCAAGCCACACAAGGGTTCAACACAATCCATTTCTGACACACACACACACATATATATATGTATTTGTTGTTAAATGACATTTCTCTCTTGTTCAGGAGATTAGAATTAGTTTCTTTGGTTGCTTATTACAGTATCTTTAAAGGAATGAGAGGTAAGCTGACTGACATTTACTTTCCAGATTTCTTTTTCCTCTTCCTAAAAATAGGTCTGACATTTCCTGGTGTTTTGCATCCCAGGCTCACATTCTGCATTCATTCCCCGGGATAACTGCGAGCAATTCCAAAACTGTTCAGTAGGTTCTCTACTCAACCTAGATAAAACTCACCCTGCCAATTGATTAAGAAATATTTAAGGTATGACATCAAGTAAGAGGGATGGTTATACATGTAATAAAGATGAAATATTGCTTGTTTTCAAAAGCATCGTGATGTTCTCCTGTTTTTTATGATTACTTATTTCCCTTTTATTATCTCAGCAACACTGAATGCTCTATCATTCTAGCGAGCTGGAGAGCACTTCTCATCCTCAGGATATAGTTTGTGGCCTTGAGTTAAAAAGAAAATTAATATGAACTAAATGAAGCCTCTCAATGCATGCCTTACTTTTTAAACTGAAACTAAATCCTGTTTGATAACGCTTCCCCATGCTTCCACGGCTATTTTGTCTCTATGAGCAAACAGCGATGGGTGCTCTGGGCTGCACCCGCTCCCAGTTCTCACCTGGCTGACTCCAGCCATTCCAGAGAAGTCCCAGGGTAAACCTCCGACTCCAGGAGCTCCTGAGAAAGTAATTTTGATGCTTGCTAAAAATAAGAGATTTCTTCATTCTATGCTTCGTAACATTCCAGATCAGGACAGAGGGAATGAAGAACACTAAAACCAGAGAGAGTCTCCTGCGTGACCTGGGCGATGCCAGCAGAGCAGTCCCACGAGCCTCACATCTACAAGCCAGACTCTATTTCTCCACTCCAGAAAATGTGGGGAAGGAGAGAGAGATGTGAAGAGAATTTGTGACTATCTTCTGCAGTTGCCTGGAGTCTCTTGACCATCAGTCTCTTGCTCTCAAACTAAAAAAAGCTCTTTTCCTAAACTTACCCACGTTATGAAAACTATCAAACCCCTGATAAACCTCTGCTGTAGCTCTATGCAGAGAAGAACGTCAGCAAGGAGCAGCAGCATAACGGCAACACAGCCCCCCAGAACTCCTGGGTAGGTTACACACTAAATACTACTGCAAACTCCAGACACAGAGTATTCAGTAGTATTATACAACTAATTAAAGTAACCAAACACATAGACAGAAGCCATTTACATGACTCTAGCTGTTGTAGAATTTCTTCAAGTGATGTTCCACAAGGTTTCAAGTGCGGAAGGGCCAAGAATGGGAGTTCTTCTGTGTTAAAAGGATGCTGAGCATAGCACTGATGAGCAATCTCATTGGCAAAGTTTCTCCATTTCCCAGTCAGCTCCACCCTCTGGGGTCACAAAAGTGGTGTTTTCTTTGGTGGGTAAGTTCTTGCAACTCAATGAATGATTTAACATTTTCTAACAGCAGTGTTTGTAGTATTTGAGGTTAGCCCAATCCTTGGCCTTCTACCACTTAATATTTAAAGGCGTGAAGATAATTGTGGAATATTTGGCATATTACTGGGTAATGTGTGTACTGATCATAAAATATGTATTACCTGGTGCAGTGCGTATACCATTCATGAAAGTTTAACAGCTCTAAGCATTACCTTAAGAATTGTACTACATATTTGTGCATTTATGAGCACATATATGCTATCCTTGTAAATACATTTGTAAATGAAAAGGAAACAGAATGGAAAAGGGATTTTCCTAATCATACCTTTGACAAAATAACAGCATCATTATCCTTCCTACAGTATGTAACTGTAGAATATTGCACTTTCAATTATAGATCTTCACTGTTTGCCTTTGTAAAACATTTTCTTATACCTGACTGAATTGCATAAATGTTATTTTAGAACTCTAAAAAATTTGCTAATTCAAGAATGTAGTGCTCTAAAAATATCTCTGTTATCAGGGTTTTCCAGGAAGTAGCTGTAGAAAAGGAGAACTAATTCTTAGATTATGCTGTATACTGATATGAAATCCATTTGATTAAAAATATAGCAAAACTATTTTTTTTCACCAAGCCATACATTTGATTTGTCTCCTTCCCCCAATGAAACGAACAGCATCAACTTGTTGCTTCGTTCCTCGCTCTTTTATGCCTCCAAGTCTAATAAAAAAAATCTATAGTCACCTCAAATATCCCATTTGTCACTATGCAGCATGCCATTGCCACTGAGAACTTCAAAGCATCAGGACAGACCAAATTGGGATCTTTCTTTTTCAAAAGCACTGGCTCCGTGAGATAAGGAAATCTTCATTAGCTGCTTGCTTTATGGAGACGATGATCAATTAAGCAATTCCAAATCCATGCAACGAAGGGCAATAATATGAACACACACACTAGATAACTAGCAGTTGTAAAAACTGTAAAACTTTGCATGGTTTAGATACTGCTGATACTAGAACTGGTTGCATGATAACTTTTTGTTTACTGCAGCCTCTGCAGTCTGGCTTCTATTGGGTAGCAATGGGGTATGGCCACCATCCAGACTGCTTGTTTTGTCCTTCTAGATGTTTTCAAAAAGAAGGATTGGGATGAGTGTTTTTATTTTCAATGAAATATTTCACAGATGAGAAAAATTCAAATGATGTATGGGAAACATTTGCATTCCATAGAAAGCATCTCATGTGATAAGACCGCTCTTAGCTTTCATAAGTGGAAGCATTCCAATTCACTTTCTGCTGTTCGCAATTGAGCTGCTGAAAAGATAGTACTCAAAGTTTCTTACTGTGGGAAATAAATTTAAATAGTTATTTTTCTGGAAGGGCTTGAATAAGTTGTTTTCTTATGCATTTATTCTTTAAAATTACTTAGCTTAAGAGTCAGTGCCACTGTTCTGTTATTCCCCTTTTAAATGTATTTTTAGCACCAATATACACAGCATCATGACTACAAAAACCACAGGTTGGTTTAACTTGGAATTAAGAAAACGCAACGTTAACAGGGGCAAATGGGAAAATATTAATTTTAAGTCACACACGTGAAATGTGCAGAAGAAAAACAGGTTGCATTAGATAAGTTTAATTTTAGGTACGACACTGCAGTTCTCAATAGCATCTGGCAATACATGTTAGCTTTAATAAATACAAGAGTATGGTGGAATTATTAGAAATCTCAAGGTAAATTAGCAACTCCATCCAAAGCTGACTATGTGTAATACCGGAGAAGTTATTCTACTTGGTGAGAATGAAGCCCCATCTAGGAAAAATTACACCTTTGCAAACTTTTTCTCGAAAGAACTATTACTCCTGATTAAAGATCCTGATTCCAGCTAGAAAACCCAAGGTCAAAGTATTCTTGCATACCTCCTGAAACAAGTGTATCACCAATGCACAAAGGGGCCATCCTTGGGAATTTTCCATGGGAAAGGAATTAACCTATTTGCTATAAATTAGTACAGGGAAAGCTCACCTAAATGCGATACCAAAAGCTATTCTGGAACAACAATAGAAGAGAGAAAGGCTCTTTTTTATCTAATATGGAAGAATAAGTGGTTTGTTCCTGAATTATGAATCTGAATTTAGCCTCTAACAAACCCAAAATTATTCTAAAAGTCGGAGTAAGCAAATATATGATTAAACTTTGGGGGTTTTTTGTCGCCTTCTATTACACATACAAGCTGACAGTAATATTTATATGTATACAGCCTATATATGATTATATGAATTAATCTAATCCCTCGACGAAAACAAAAATAAAAATGGAAAATTGCAATACATTTCTTGTCAAGCAGGGCAAACACCAATTGTATTTTCTATGATTAAAGCCAGATTTTGGTTCTCCTAACTGACACTGGCCCAGCTTCATTTGACCACTTGATGCACAAGCAAAATTCAGAAGATTGAAACAATTGCTAAATAGAGCGAAAGCGTGACATGCACGTGAGCAGACCATTTTGTGTTGTCTTCATAAATATCAATTTTCCCAGGACAAGTCCTCATGTCTTCATTACACTTTCTTTCTTCTTTTTCTCTGCTTCAATCTTTATACTTTTTCAGAAGTTCTGGGGAATCTTTTTACCAGTTGCAATGACTGCTGCAAAAGTTGGGGATTACGGGAGCACAGAACAATCACACCTTCTGTATGGCATCGAACAGCCCTGCAGCCACACGCAAACATCTGTGCGTTTCTCTGTCCACCTATAAAACCATCCAAACACTCCCAAAATCTCTGCTCAGAATTTCCTTTTTTTAAAAAAATATCGTACAAGATATATAGCATATCATATAGAACTTGGCTTCTGATAGCAAAAAATGGAAATTGTAGCTATAGATGAAAAATGGAGAATTAATCTGTAAGGATTTAATAGACTTTAAAATGGAAATACTACAAATTGGAAATTCTGTGGAAGTTGGCCTGCAAAGGAAAAGTCCTGAATCTCTAAGGAAAGAGGCAAAAGACCCCCCAGATCCACATGCAGCCACTGTGATACAGCTGTTAGAGGTGCGGAGAGGAGTTCAGCTCTGGACTGGAAGCAGCAACATCAGGCAGGAGAGGGGATTTCTGCAGAGACCCAAGTAACAGCTTTGGCTTACAGATATCGATCAGAGCATGCAGATGAAAGGCAAACACATAGCTGGTCTTACAGACAAGCCAGAATGTTATTACTGTAACAAAATCAAGCTATCTGCCTTGTCCCTTTTTAATTAGGTACTTGGAAAAGTATGGAGTGTACAGATTCTCATCATCTCGCCAGTGACTGGAAGGAAATTCTCTCCTCAGTTTAAACGCAGGATTAAGCTCGTTGCTGAATCAGCTCATCCTGCTCCTGGAAAAGCTCAGACCGCTACAAATTTAGGAACTACTTCTTACAGATGCAGAGTTAGTCAGAATAAATCCTGTATCACACTCCCCTCAGTTGCTAGGCCTTTTAGCTTTGGCTTTTAAGGGACATAAGTAATGAACTGCAGTAAGTCAAGCTTTCCATGCTCTTCTAACATTTTTTTTTCTATTACTGTTGTTTTGAAAGTAACTGTGCCTCAGCAATCTTGCCAGGAAGCCCAAAAAGCCTATCTGTCCTCTGAATGTGTGTGAAAAGTGGATATTCCTGCTTGACTCCAAGAGATAATTGGCTGGACTCGCAGTACCCTGGATATAGATGAACATACTGTAACAGAGGAGGGCAGGCTGGGGTCCCAGGGATGAGGGGCATCGCTTCACCTCTGTCCCCTCCTGCTCCATGTGGAAAGAAAACACCACATTTCGGCTTTTTTGTATTCATGCCTCAGAAATATATAAGGAACTTTCTGGCGCACTGTTGCTGCAGACAATTAATGTCCAAATCCGCAATGTATCTGCACAAACAGCCTCTCCCAGCAGATCCGGGGGCTGCGAAGCTCCGGTGCCATTTCATTCATCAGCGTTTGCCTGAGGCGCAGCACATGAACTTACCTAAACTGCTGCCAGGGTTCCTAGATCACCCTTTGGCTTCCTAGTACATTGCGGAATGAGAATTACTCCTCAGTCACTATCCTACTCACCACGTCCATTCATAAAACACCCAAACGTACGCAGCACACACCGGAGAGCAGCAGGCAGCTGCTGTTTGTGTGAATCAAGGCTCCTAAGACAAGGTGCAAGAAGAGAACATGATTTGTTATAGACAATAATGGTGAAGAAGACACAGCAAAGGAGACGGAGTAAACATTCTTTCATCCAAAACTGATTATAAACTATCATTCCTTTAAGGCAGAATTTGACAAGAATTCTGAAAATGTTGGCAGAGAATTAAAGACAGATGCTACAATTCCCAACTTTAAAGGAACTCAAGAACCAAACCTGACATGAAATTATTGTATCATATATGAGAAACCAGGGGCTATGTTCTGCACCCTTACTGCTGCTCTAATAAAATCAAAAACCTTCTTTGACCTAGGAAGGAATATTCAAAGGATTCAGACCTGGTGGTTTCAAAGCATCTGCTTATCAAAGGCACATTTCTGTGCACTGCGATGAATGAACAAATAAGCTGCATAAACTTCAGACATCTCAAGCATGTCTCAGACTCAAAGATTATATCCTTCTTATTTTTTACTTTAATTCAAAAAATCATTGATTTTTTTTTCCTAAACTTACCCACACTCTACAGACCCAGAATACTTATACATGAGAGCGCCGTTGCCAATGTCTTCTGGCACTGCCATGTATGCCTAGATCCTGGGGAACCTAAAGTACGATGATCGGATGTTCCCTGCTTTCTGCTAAAACCACCTTATTGTTTCATATCATAATCTTCAATAACTTATACGGCCACTTAATTAAAATTCCATTTCAGAAACTTAAACAGCATCTAGAGATCTACATTGTTTAGAATAAAAAGGTGATGTTTAAATAAGCAATCCAGCAAGAGTGGAAGGCTGAGACATCTTGAGGAAGAGTATCAGAAGCCCTAATGGCCTCTGAAAATTTTCCAATTAAAGTATTAAAAAAAAGAATCCACAATTAATTAGATTAAAAAAATAAAAACTCACCTAAAAGAGGGAAAAGATTCCAGATGTTTAAGAGAAAACAATTTTTTCTCTACAGAGCAGATGAATGTGAGATGACTTCTGACATCAGCTCCATCTACTTAAAAAGCTCTTTCTGTACTGAACCTGCCGAAACAGCTCTTGCTGATGAATTATGTCACTGGAATGTGGTATTTTGATGATGTGTGATAAAAAGTCATCACCCTATTTGATAGCATGGTAGAGAAAATAGCTTGAGCAACACTGAAAAGCAGCTCACTTTGAAAATTACTATAGTGTGGAAGTTTTGTATGGAAAAAATTTGGTGTTTTATTTATTTTTACACATTATCTCCCACAAGTGTTAGACTGTTCACCTTCTGGCACAGACTAAAAGCTGCTATTGAGTTCACAGACATCAAAGATTACTGAATTTTGACACATGGCTTATCTCTTGCACTCGACAGTATTTTAAAATAATGGAGAAACACTACTAGCGAGCTACCATAGTTTACCCATCTGAAAGATACTGCTGAGATGTTTTCAAAATTGCCTGTACTGTATAACATCCTTCCAGAATATAAAGAACAATTACAGCTTCTAGAGGTTAGCTTGAATTAAAAATTTTCAATACACTGCACTGATACCAGCTACACACCACTTCTGATACCTACAAAAGCAGTTAATGTTATCCCCATTTTTTGCCCCTCAGGATCATTTGTCATCCTAGAAAACATAACACAGAAGAGAGATTTGACTACAGCACTCGCCCACACAAGAGCAGGGATTTATTACAGGTTCTTTTTAAACAACTGCAGCCCTAATGCAATCCACTGCTCCAGCCTAAGACGGACAGCCTGGTGCTCTTAACATCTGGACTGTTTCTATTCAAAATCTATTTCACCAATGGATGTCAAACCGCATTGCAAGACAGATTGGATGTTCATTTCATAAAAGGCAATATAGAGGATAACTTTGGGCAGAAGGACAGAAAATAGAGGAGGTAAAGAACATTAATAATTTAGCCTTGTCTTTGTTAATTTAATATTGCACCTAGGTATTCTATTAAAGTGTCATGTACTAAAAGCACCTCTTCAAAAGGGATGCCAAATTCTCCTCTGCGTCAAGGAAGTTAAGCCCACAAAACAAACAGATACCTTAGTTTAAGAACATTTAGCTACTTTGTATTCCTGCCTGCTAACGTCTCCTGTGAGTTGTTTCTAGTGGTAAAATTTTGTCTCTACTGTGCGAGCATTGCAGCACTTCAAAGTGATGAAACCCAACGGACCCTTCAACCTTATTCTGTTTATGTTATGTAATTATAAACTCATTATTTTTATATAAAATGCTATTCTAATCTAAAAAAGGATGCTACAAGATACAGCAAACTTATCTGTCAAGCCTGCAAACCAAACATCTATCTGTCAACTGCACTCTGATGACAAATGCTCTGCTTGGAATGCAAAGATACTTGGTTTATGATCATGAATAGCAAAACCCAAAATTAAGCTGAAAATTAAGCTGAGCTCTTTTTCTGCCTCTTAGCAATAAAGAGTCTGATTCCTAAACCCCACTGACTTCCACCTGTGCGGTATCACTGTCTGCAAGGAATGCGTCAGGACCTCCAGCCCAAGCCACCATTTTGCGACTCTTGGTAATTCTCCACACCACAGTCCTGAGCACAGCAATCATATTGTAAAAGCATTAATTCCTGTCCTCCCTTATGCTGGCAATAATATCTAACGTTAAAGCCCCATTAGTAGGTATTATTTTTCCAAATGTGCATTGCTTTTCACTTACATCTCACTTTGTGCTGCTTATAGGTATTTCCTGTGTTATTTTGGCTGAATGAGTGAACAAAACTCTAAGGACTGTGTTCAGTTCCTTTCATCTCTCCCTATTATAGTCACTAGTAGAAGAGCAGCTTTATATCACTGGGATTTCTTAGCAATTGTGTAATTTTGCCAGAAGAACGACTGTGACAGTCACCACCACAGTCATTACGATGGTAGTTAAGCACCAGGAAGAGAACCCCAGTATGCTGGAGGTTTATGTTGGAGAACAATACCGATGAAAACCACAATGTGCACACAGAGCGGTGTGTTCACTGCCTCACACATAACCACATAATGGTTCAAGACGTATCAGCACTCGGAAATCTATTTTCAAGGCATCTGGATTCCAGCACTTGACGTCCTTACTCACTCATGCAAGAAAAAAACATTTTTATTAAAATTACCAGGAAACGGAAAGCTACTTGTGACGAAGCAAAAGTGTGTCTAGGAACAAATTGTACGTGCAAGATGAGAACACAAAAGAATGGAACTTAAATCCCATGTACACCATTACTATCATAACACTGAATATATATATGTTTGACACTAACTTTAGTGAGACAAGACCACACCTCGCTGTAACTATACTGTGCCTGGTACCTTGAACCAACATCATATTATCCAGCAATGTAATTTTTCTGTATAAACCTGCTGTCAAAGCACATTGAAAGGCAAGTCTCAATGAAGAAATAAGGAAAACAATGCAGCTGACCAATGAATTATTTATTTATATTACTATTATTTTTATCTTAAAGCTTTTCTCTTGCAAGAATGTTAAGGCAGTTTATTTTTATGACGTTCTGTTTGTTCTGTAGAGAACTGCTTCTGCGCTGCCTACACTCCAGCTCATACAGAGTAATCCTGTTAGACAATACCAGCCCGTATTCTCCAGAGTTTCAAAGGAACAGATTTCTGTTCAAACTCCAGAAGATATGTTTCCTCTGCTACTCCTCACACTTCCAGCTGCTTTGACGATGATGGTAAAAACTGGGAAAAAACGGTTAATGAAATTACAAGTACCTGCTAAAGAGGGACTCAGACAGCAATGTACTGTCACCTTGGTCTCACTCCGACATGGAGGAGTCATCCTTCTTCTGAAACCAAAGTCCCGAGGGAAGTCAAACTACACATTTCCAATCCCGCCTGGCTTCCACGTTCACTCTTTATACTGCAGACACAGTTTGTTCCTAAGACAGCACGTGAATCAAGTGCAGGAAAGGACATATATGATCAGAAAGAATTGCCTCACCTCTCACACCTTAATTAATCATATTTCCATTTTTAGATCGTGTGCCCAGGACCCTTTAACAATGACTGAGCATTTAAAGGCAAAAGCTGCCCTTATTCCAAACGCATGGCAGTGTCGCCATGGTTAAGATCAGTTGTCTGCTGCCAGTGTCACACGCAATTGTGTTCTGAAGATTACTGTAGGAAGCGATTTGCAATAAAGAATGTATACGGGGGGCATGAAGCAAAATCAGCCTTTAATGTCGTTAATCCCAGACAAATATAATTCAGGTTGTAATGAGGATATGAGATGCACATACATACGTTACAGCGCCTGTTAAAGGTTCTATTACTAAATAGATAGCTCTGGCAGAGGGTCCAAGATCTGGAAGAAATATTAAACTATAAAGACCCAAGATAAACCATTGCCTGCCTGATAGCCAAAACCAGCAGGTAAGAGAACTCCCAGACATACCCGCAGACTTTCCCAAATAGCTTCAGACAACTACATACAACTAAATCTGAACCATCCCATTGAACAATTTCAGTTGCTTCCATTTGGACTTTGGGCCTTAAGAAGAAAATGAAAAATAAGTGAAAAAACAGAGGGAGATCCTTGGATGGGATTTGAGTTGTCGGTCACTAGAAGACTGAACCATGGTGGTACACAAAACTGAAACACGTTTATGTATATGCGCTATTGGTACACAAAAATATATTGGGACATATAATGTGTATGTCCCAATATGTTTTTATTAAACATAAATGCCAATAAATAACCAAAATACCAACATGTGATACATCGATACAAGATATCTAACTTGCTATTTAAAAGTAAACGACCTTACTGCTTTACTAATCATTACCATGTGTCCAAATCTCTCATTTTCTTCTGTAATATTTACAAAGGGGATTAAAAAAATGTAGCATTTGGAAAATCATGTGTCATAAAGGCTTTAATGCTCCTGGATACAATTTCTGTTCCTAAGTTCAAATTAAAAAAAAAAGAAATATACACTTTCCAGTCATAAATATCGTTTGTTATCCAGTGTCTTGTTCCCTAAGCAGTCCCATTGTCTCAGAAACCACAGAGTGGATCCAGTTTACATTCCAGCCATTTTTAAAGTCAGTTTATATTTCGTGTGTCTTCTCAGCACAGCTTAGCACTCAAGACGATTTCTAAACAAGCCCAGTCAGTCTCTGGAGAATGCTTACTTTAGCAGTTTCAAATCTGAGTGACTCAAACTGACCTGCCAGCCGACACTGTGGTGTACACCTTCCAAAGCGTCGTTTTCCTTGAGTTTGTTTTTGCCTGTAATGAGCGTCCTTGCAGTAATCTTATCACTGTCAATCAGGATGAAAATATTAACTGGGGAATTTAGACATCCTTAGTTTCATCAACTCTCTAGAGTTTAATTATGAATAATATTAACGTATAGGCAGAGATTTATGTACTGTGTGAATAATGCACACAGATAACAAAAGAGAAGACAGAATCAATAGTCAACTGAACTATAAGGGTCAGGTGAACATCCTCAGGAAAGCTAAAAAAAAAGATTTACTTAAGTCTTATTCTTCAGTGATCAGTTCTGAATAAATTCATACTATCACTGAAAGTAGCATAATTTATTTAGAACTGGGTGGAAAGGTAAAAGACATAAACCAGCTTTTAACTGACAGCTCATCAGAACGTACAACAGAAGACTACAATGTATTCTGGAAAAGGCTTTAAGGGTAAGAAGAAAAGGATTTTTAAGGTTGAAAGAAATATTTGTAGATATGATAGCATGTCCTCAAGAGTTCCTGTTTACATATTGAGGAATATTTTGTCTACAGAAAAAGCATATTACAAAAATACTTTCCTGTCTTTCCTTTCTGCACAACACAACTTTACAGAAGGGGAATGCAGGAGCAAGTGGCCACCATCCACCACTCCGGTCCAGTAAATAGTTTAGTTTAATGAGCACACTCAGCAAACCAAGTTTAAACTAAAGTTTAAGCTCTAGCTTCTACCTCCTGAGAACCCAGAATCATACTGAGATCCTCCCCAAAGTTCACAATTCTGATGGCAGTTCCTCTTCTCACCTCCAAAAGCTTTTCTTGCAGAACACGAGCCAAGGAAAAGGTGCATCTCTTTGTGGTCTGCATTTGATTTGTGATAATTTACAACAAAAAATAAAACCTTTGTGAAACACCACTCTGCTCTCTGTACCGCCCAAGCTGCTTCTAGCTCTTCCACATGAAATTTTTGAACTCAAAAATCAGATTTTAAACTGGGTCAGACCCCCAAAATACATAAATATTTTCTCTCCAGTGGTTTCCAATGTCGCCAACAGGAAGCAACACCTATAAGGACAGCCAACGTTCAAAATTCAGTGCTGAGATTTAAAGACTTGACTACTTTTTCTGGGGTATTTTTGTGCACACGAGAACTAGAAGAAAGCAGTGAACAAACTCCTGGGTCAGGCATTCCAGTCCCTTCTCCCTCTGAATCAGGTGAGGCAAACAGGAAGGCACTTTGCAGAAAGAACTGATTCTGCAAAAGCCTTCATCTGCTGCACTGGGAAAAGCTGTTCGAATTTCAAAAAAAACCATTTTTCACTCTCCCTGCAGCACCAGCTAACTCTCTAATCTCAAATCTTTAAAATAAAACATCCAAGGAACAGGAAGACACGCAGTTTGCAGTAATGATATTGGGTCTGTGTGTCTAAGATGGATCAGATTACTGAGGCGTGAATTCACAAAGCATTCAAACCCAGATGGATGAAAACTTAGTTTGCATATTTTATATTGCCAACGTATATGAAATACTGAGGAGGTAAAGCTGATCTTATTACACACTGAGAGTATTTTCTGTACATGGAAAGTTCTGGTTAGCTTCTTCATACAAGGCAAGATGCCAGTCTGCAAGGGCAGAACGTTACCTCTCGTCACTGAAAAATGTGGCAGTTCCTCAGTGATGGCAATCTCAGAGCATACATCAAAATCTGTATCTTTTATATAGTCGTTAGGAACCCAAAAGATGCGAAACACCCACCCATCTTGAAGCAATGTCATTAAACTATGTATGCAGATTGTTTGAGAATTATAGTTTTAGTCTATTAATTGTCAACTGATGTGTTTGCTCTTTGTGCTACAGAAAATGAGGAACAAAGATTTACTCCAAGGTTTTCTCCTTTGGATTTCAGGTTTGATTGTTGTGATTTTAGAAGTAAAGAGTGAAAAAATACCGTTATGCCAGAAAATGTTATAAAAAAAATGAAAATGTGCTTCTCTCAATCCTAAAGAGATATCAGGTTTTATACCACCATAACTGGAATTACATCATAAAGTTTGAGAATCCATTCCCAAGTGTAAAAGCTGGAAACTAAAAACTATTCTAACAATCCCATTTGTAGCAAACGGGCAGAAAAATTGTGAAGCTCAGCAGCTGACCTATCTCTAATTGAAAATAATTTAACAATTTTAATAAAGCAAAGATTCTCATTGATGTGTCACACCACATTCAATATTACCAAAATAGACACATTGTATTCATTTGAATGAACACAATTCAGTCATCTGCTATCTGATAATACTGTCAGCAGACTGACCCAGTTCCAACTCAGTGGAAACAGTGGATTCCTCTAAAGAAATCAGGTTTACTTTCCTTTTTTTCCTAAAGCAAGCAAGGAAAAAATAGTAAAGAATCTTATTGTGGTACTTCTTTTTGCTGTAACCCATAAATTCAATGATCACTCTAAAGACTGTTTTATTAACAATATTCAGCTTTTTTAGCAAGACTGCCATTTTTAAAATAGATTAAATTAATTCTCTTTTTACCACAAGACTTCTACATTGCCTCCTCTATCTGAAAAAAATTAATGCAGCCTCACAAAGCTGGCTGGATACTAAGCTACTCTGGAAGCTCCCAACACTGCAAACAATTGTGTTCCTGCAGCTCCACCGAGTCCACTAAAGACAGAAGTGCTTGCAAACTCATCGACAAAATCCCCTCTCTTTGCTTATCCCTGAAATTGTTCAGCACTTTTCAGCTCCAAATAGCAGACAAACATAATCCAGTCCCTCTAGGAGAAAAGTCAATCTTTACCATTTGCTCAGTTTAAGAAATCTTCAATATCAATGAGTGTAACACTGAGATTTACTATATCATGAAGTTCCAAAGCAACGATTTCATATCTATCCATTTATTCCTCCTAAAATTTCTAGTACATCAAATGCTACGTTATCTTTCTGCACTTAAATGTCAATTCCTTTAAAGTTTGGAGAAGTTTTTTACCACTAATTACCATAACATCTGTGTGGCAAATGGATTTTTAAAGCATCCTGTAGTCACTGACAGGGCAATATGAAACAAATCTTGCAAGAAAACACATTTTTGCTAATTTGAAGAGAACTCTGTTGTTACGCAAGCTCACCTTTCATCCTCCAAACCCCATGATGATCATAACCTTCTGCTCTAGCACTACAATTGAAAAGGGGAAAAGCTACACAAAGTCCAGACGTGTCCCCAAACACATAAACAATAAATGCACCCCTTGTGCATTCTGCACTGTCCTTCTTCTACCCTGAGCTGGAAGAGTACATGATGACAAAGACGAGTTTTATTATTATACTTCCCTTGCTAATGCTGAAGCATTACACTTGATACTTTGGGTTCTTGTTTTTTCTAGTGCTAGAACATGGTGAAAGATCAGTCGTGGTCATAAGAAGCTGTACTAACAGGTGAAAAAACAACAGCATGTTTTTGCAAAAAGCATCTGTTTTGTATAGTTTTTACCCATTCTTACACTTATCTCAAACTTTCAAAAACTGGTAGAACCACAGGCATCCACGCACATGTGTAGTTACTGGGTCAGTTTGTGCCAAATTCCTTTCAGTTCCCAATGTGTTGGTGCCAGAGTATTTCAGCTGCCTGTTGTCACCTTCCTGAGCCTTCTGGGCTGTTTTTGACCACTTGAATTTCTGGTTGTCCAAAATTTACATTTTCTTCACTGTTTGATGAAAGACAACTTTTGTTTAAGATGTACAGAGAACGGAGAAAATAAAAGAAAATACATTAAAGTAGAAAAGAATAGTCAAAGCCTAGGTAGCAGGTTAAAAGGGAATAATCAGCACCTTAAGCAGGGGAACTGATAAAGCCTTGTCTCTTCTCAGATTGTACCTCCAGGCTGAGCTCCCAGGTGGATGCTCAAATGTCTAGAAAGGGCTGTAACTTTTATCACACTAGACGCATTATTGGTCTCTTGCTTCCTTCCAGCTTCACATTATCATCAAAACTTTTAGAACTGAAGACACTTCTCCCTCTGTCAACTTGTGCTGAAATCAGCCACGAGCTTCCAGAGGGATTCTGGAAGCCAGGAGCAGATACTGTCAGAGAGACAGAAGAGTGTGGACGTTGGGGAAACTAAATGGAGACGACAGACAACAAGTGGGGAAAAAAGTTGGAAGGGGTTTTTTTATTATTTCTTCTCAATGCTCTTTTCACTGTAAAACCCAGATTAACATTCATTTTTTCCATTGCAAATGCAAATCAATTTAGTTAAGTTTCCAATTTCAAGTTTTGCAGATAAAACAGCTTCTCCTTATTTAACTTTTCTGAGCAGGAGATAAAGGGAAGGGAAGTGGAAAGAGAAGGTAACTTATTATCCCTCTTTTTTCTTTTCAATGCATGTTTTCATTCTATGTTTATTCTGCAATTCAGTACACTACCTACTACTAATTTCTGACATTTTGACTGATTTTTTTTTCATTTTAAAAAGTAATTGCATAGATTACAATGTCTGTATGGAATACAGTGCTTTTCACTACTGTTTATTTCCTACATGTCCATAGATGCTAGTAAGAGTTTAAAAAAAAAAAGATTTTTTTTTTTCATTATCTGCTGGACATATCCTACATCATAAACTCATTTCTTACAGTTTACCAGACTGCAAACACATGTACATGATTTTGGTCACTCAGAGCCTTGATTAAGATTCAGTGAATGTCAGGAAGCGAGGTTCCCTCTGAGCCCCTGGTTCCCAAGCCAGCAAGCCACCAAACCTCGTTCATGGGCCATCCAGCCTCCCCAGCTTCCATTAAGGTAATATTGCTATTGCCTGATTAATTAATTTTCATATAATTTCCTACTGTAGTGTACCACTCCTGCTTTATTCCACCATCTGAATATTTCAATTTTACATATTTTGCCTCCCCACTGAGTTGCTTCTGTAATTTCCCCGTCTCCCCGTTTCTTTTGCTGTACATGGCTTTCATGTTTCCTGCTGCTTCTCCTGATCTGTCTTTTGAATCACTTCAGTCCCCTCTGCACATGTTCCACTTTTGTACTCGGAAACACTCCCCTTACTCCTTTTGCATTTCTTTGGTCCACAAGTTTATGGATTTGCTGACCTCCAACGTAAGCAGCAACAATGAGAAGGAGAAACATCAACGTGCAGGTACCGGAGATACTGAAGCGCTCTGTGGCACGCCGGGGGGAGAGCCACTAACTAACTAAAAAGTCATGGCTACCAATGTAGTCACTTTGTCACGACACATCGCAGTTTCCACAACAGCTTATCATAACTCACACTGTTAGATACACTCAAGATAGAACAGACTCTGTTCATTTCCGAGACGTAAGGCTGTGCACGTCTGCAACGAGCCGTAGCCGAGAGCAGAAAGAGTTTAGGAGCAATAAAATCATAAATACTGGCTACCAAATAAATGGGAAACACAACAACCCATCTCTGAAGAGCAAACTGGCGACGGCTCCCTGTGCTGCAATTCCCTTTCAGAGTCACACAAACCCTTTTGAACCTCTCGTATTCCCCTGACTAACGCCGTCATTATTCCAACACTGGCTGTTCAGAGCGAAGCAGGTGCGATCTTGTCAAACGAGACTCTCCCGCTTTCATCCTCCCGCGGTTATTCGCTGTGTATTGTTACCGCAGACAAGGCTTGGGGTTGCCTGGATACCAGGTCACGCTGATATAACTGCCAGTGATCTCTGCACAACCAAACTTTTTTGGAACAGCGTGGTGAAGAATTGTTTTATTCCCATATGTCGTCCTCCCAGCAAAAGAAGTTCCACGAGCTGATCTGGAGGGCTGCGGAGGGAGGGCTGGTGGAACGCTTCCAGCGCCTGATTAAAATGATTCGCTCTATAATAAGCCAGCATTTCTAGTCTCATTTCTAAAAGCTTTTCTTCCTCACTACTTACAACAGTCTGCTAGATTCCTAAATAGAAGGGAAAGAGTAATCTGTGCTAAATTACCTGACGTGGGTTTAAAATTATCCTGACAGAAAAGCAGAACAAAGTTTGCCCAAGGAAACAAAAAATGTCATAGCCGCCTCTCTCAGTTAGGAGCACCGCATGAGCCGCCAGCACCATCCAATTCAGAGAGATACGTGTAGTTACCTCAAAAAAAGTAGTTAAATTCAGATGAATCAGATTTTTGTTATGAATTTTCTTTATATCTCTTACAACAGATGGCTTTCAGAAATAAATGTTTTTCAGCCACATGCTTGCCCAAACTTTCCCAGAACTTTTTCTGTAAACATGATACATGCAGAAAGATTGTTACAGAAGATGTTTTATTTTCTGCAAACTGCTTTTTGTTTTTCAAAGTTTTCTTTATAAAGCATTGTCTTCCACTGAGATGATGGAGGCTCATCTTGTTCTTGCCCTGGGACAGAAAGGTTTTTGTCACTTTAGACAGAAAAAAAGCCTGACCCCCACCTGCAATTTCCTGCACAAAGGTCTGATTGAACTCCCCAAAACAACTGTTGTTTGTTTTTTTTAAAAATGGTTCTTACTTCCAAGACACAAACTATAGATGTCCAAACTTCAAGACATACACAACAGGGAAATCCATCTTAATCAATAGCACTCATTCTCATGTAGCCAGATAAAAAGGTTTCGCCTAAATAATCCACTTTGGCAGCTTGCTCAGGCATATCAATTGAAATATTGAAGTTGATTGAAATGCTCATCAAGCCTTTAATGTTTTAAGCTAATGTTACATGGAAGCCATCATCTATCATACACAAGTTTAGAACAAGGCAGGCTTAGCAAGTTTTTCTTGGATGATGCCCTGATGATTGTGGGCAGGCAGGGCTTGAAGAAGTCATGAAAAGCACCTGCTCTTAAATGAAGAAAAATATGCCCAGCCATGCACTTAGTTAACCTACTCTGTTAATTAAAACAAATCTTCTCCGTACCTTCAAGAAAGTAATCATTAATCACAGCAATTAAAAAAATATGGATAAATGTTCTCGACAACAACTGGCAAGAAAAAAGATGCCAAATGGGCAAGGTAGTATGCAAGAATGAAAACACATTTTAATTTCCAACCAAGCAAACAAAACTTCTTTAAAGTCATGAGTATGATAAGAAAATTAAATTTCCAACAGATACAAAAAGGAGGGAATTGGTGGATTATTTTACCAATTTCAATCCATATGGAGTAGACAACTGTTTACAAAGAAACAATTTTATTCTTATGTCTTCAACAAAATATTGCATCACTTTCATTCAGAAAGAGATGTCAAAATACCGAAGTTTGTATCACAGTTCATGTGTATAACACAGAATGACTCAGATGGAAGGAGGTCATTTGACTTCCTCCTCCCCTGGCTGCTATACAGTTGGATAACTAAAAGCCTACGTAGGGAAAATAGTGATGATGCGAGGCTAAAGTGCAGCAGTACGTATTTTCAAAACTGAAATGAACGGGGAGGAAAAAATATTGAGGAAAATGTACACATCGAGTGACTTCCTGCCCTGTCTTCCAGATTTTTTGAACGTGGACCCATAACTCAAGTAGAGCCATAAAACTCCCTGAGCCCCTGATGGGCAATACTAATAGGCATGCAACTTGCAACACTTTTTAACATGTATTTTTAATTTCATCCATTAGAACAACAAAGGAATAATGTATTAAAGTGATAAGTAAAGTATGTACATTCAGTAAATAAATATCAAAGTGAAAGTCATGAAAGCTTTAGGAAAAAAAATGCAGTCAGAAAAGAAAAAAAAAAAGGAAGAAATTTAAAGCCCTTGAAGGAATACATCACAGAAAAAAATAAATTGATCTACTAAATTAATTAAGTAAATTGATTGTAAAAATTTACTACCCCATGCAGTATAGAATAAGTCTCATAGGAGGTAAGTTAGCAGACTCAATTTTGTGATTTTCAACCATAAGAAACTTGTAAAGCACCTCATAAATTCTTTCAGTAATACTGTAGAAGAAAAATAACAACTTTCTATACATATTAAATAACTCAAACACTAATCTACACAGTACCTTGCTGCATTGCTTTATGCTAAGTGTTCCTAGCTTGTCCATTTTTATTAAAACCAAAATAACAACATATGAAATTCTTCTAATGTACATAGGTTTTATTATGCTCACAGTATGTGCAGATTCCTATACAAAAAGTATCTGCAGATTTTCCTTCTTTTAGTTGACTTGTTGGGCCTTTCACTCATTAGACATAACTAAAATCATAACTTCAGAAACTCACCAGTTCTGGGAAGCAAGCGCCTTCCTACATTTCCTGTCCCAACCTTTTGACAGAAGAAGTGCCTACGAATAATCACCCATTCCTCTTAATCACAGACTGTGAATCACAGAACCAGCGACTTCTAGAGCAACCGTAAGAGACCACACAGATCAATCAAACAGTTCAGGGCATGACAGAAATACCTAGATCATTCCAAAGAGAAATTTGTCTTATACTTTAAAAAATTACCTGTAAAGGATACGTCAAAAGCTCTTCTCACAGAGAAGTATCAGTTTCCATTTTATTTATTTCAGTTAGAAAAATCTACCTAACCCAAATCTTCCTTACAATAAATTATGCTGATTTATTTTCTTGTTCTATCTCCTTTCCCCATCAGCCGTACAGAAAAACTGATCATCATCTGCTTAATAATCTAATATGTGCTAGAAAATGTTATCGTGTTCCTTCTTAATCTTCTAAAACTAAACAAATCCCATTCCTTCATCTTTTCATCATTTGCCAGTTCTTCCGGGAGAATTGCTTACTCCAGAGTGACAGTGTCTCACATCTTTGAGATTTGATCTTTTTCCAGTTAACCCAGCAACAGACACAAAGAAAGAATTTCTAAATTCATAAAAAACTGGTTGAGATCATGAAAAGCACTTCAGTCAATGCTTCTAATAGATATGCTAATTAACAGAGATAACCAGAGTTAATCAAACTAATTACATTGCAGATTAAAGGTATTAGGAATTTAACACAGCTTCTTCTATGTAACTACATCACATTATGGTGACCTTAAGCAGCAACCTGGAATAGCTACGTTAATACATTTCTTTACAGAATTCTTAACACATAATTTAACTGTAAAACTTAAGAGACAAGAAATAAATAAGACGACATCATAGATTTATGATTTCCGCTCTTGTTTAGAACTGGGGGTGGGAGGGGGAAGCCTGTCGGCTCTGGTAAAGATCAAGATATTTCTCAGAATCACTGACTTGAATTTCAGTTTCTTGCTATCGATTCACGGGCTGTGCATGTCAGGCCAGCCAACGGCTCACGGACACAGGGGAGCTGGAGGCGATGCGAGGAATACATAACCCGTTGGACTGGGGGCACTGCCGCTTGACTGTCGGTATTACCTGCCACCGCGGCATCCATGTATCGTGCCGCTTCGGTATGACAGACGATGAGATCGTTCTACAGGAAGATGGAGGCCACGGATCCATCCTAGCAGGAAAGACTGAGTTCAATTAAGGCAGTGCCATCACTCTCCCAAAGACGCTCCATTCTTTACATCACCCTGAAGGTTTCAGAGCGCACACAGTGTCAACAGCAGAGTACAGTTTTGTGTTCAGTTGAGGAGTACATAACCCTCTCTACAGCTCTCCCTGTCCATCGAGAGGGTTTGCACTTGAATTCAACATTTCCTTCTCAGAAAACATCCGACATCTCTCAAACTGCCCTGCGTGGTCTTTTATAGCAAAGCTGGTCTGACAAGGTGATTCTTAATTGTAGAGTGCATGAAATCTCACTTTCTGCTGCAAGAGGTATTTTATTTATCAACTTTGTTGCAAAAAAAATACTCCTTTTAGATTGCAGCCTCTTTGCTCTCCCCATTTCTGATACCGAGTGGTGTCCTCCTTTGTGACCTTCTGTACCTGAGCTTCACATGAGACCATCGGACTAAGGTCTGAGGTGCAGAATGATAAAACGATGGCCTAGAAAATATTCTCCTTACCCTTTTTTTTCCTTCTGCATTACGTTTTGTTTGTTTTCACATTTCCACAATAATAAATCCCATGACAGGATCACAGTGTCATGGATGCCAAGAGGTTTCCACAATAAAGAAAAGTAGGAACATAAAACTGTCAAATGTTTGTAGAAGCTGGAAGGAAAACAATGTAGTAATTTTATTTTAATTGCTACCCTCACATTGTCTCAGAAGGTCAATTTGAAATGCATATATTTAAACTAATTAACCAACTTACTTGTAAACATTGTATTTGTTCTTCTGCATTCAGAGAATGAGAGCTGAAAATAATAAGGCAACTACAGCTTCACTGTACTACGTAAAATAATAACGTACACATAGATGTGTGTGGAAGAAAAACTGTGGGAGAAAGGAATGCTGTAGGAATCCCTTCTGTAAATTGTAACTATACTCATAAAAAAAGTAAAAACATCTAACATTTCTCAGCATTCTTGATGGAACTCTGGTATGAGCACTGAAACGAGCAAATAAAGTTTATTTCAGATGCTGATGAATAAGGCGCCTATTGACACTTTGACCCTAACTACGCCTCTGAGATGACTGTTGCGTGCTTCTGTGGAGCAGTACACAGGCACCCGTATGACTAAGCTCTCTTCTTTCAAAGACAACGTCATAATAAACTGCAATAGTTTAAAGGTATCCAGAGTAACCAGTACCAATGTGCTGCTACCAATCACCAAAAAAAAAAAAAAATTGTCCTTCAGCAGTTTCCATCTACAGTCATTGCCTAAAATGACAGATGATGAAAATTATTGTTTATTTAGCTGTTACTACATTGCATCAAGAAACTCTAAATCCCAGTTTTGAAAGAAAACCAGCAAACACTTCCATTCTATCTTTTTTTGATGTTTTCTACTCTGTTAAATTCATAAGGATACCAGGTTCTTGCCTAAAAAAGACAAAATTCTGAAATGAAGAAGTCCCACATCACACCACCTCTCAATAAAGGCGAGAAGCTGGATGAAGGCTCAATCTAGTCCAATAACACATTCTATTGATTTGAGTTAGAAATGAATGCTTGGTGTGATAATAACTCACCCTCTTTTTAATGTTTTTATTTCAGTTCAGGTTTTCTTTGTGCACTGTGAGGCCACCGAGTGTTTTTAAAACACTCAGTTCAGTACAAGCCCTATGCTAGAAGATACACATTCTTTCCTACAAACAAGTTCAGTATCTTTAGGCACAAATCACAAGTTATATGTAACACAGTGTAAACTCTACCCACCTAGATTTAGTTTAAGTCTTTAGGTCTACCTACGCCCTGCTCCTTGTGAGATGAGCAAGGGTATAAAATGATTGTAACACAGGACATGCACATATGAAGAGGACAATTAAATGCCTGATTAGAGTTACTACCCTCACTGTTTGTTCATCTCCTCTTCTTTAATCAGCTGCTTAACTGCTCACTTGTTTGAGGCAGCTTGGTAACAGAATACATCTTCACCAGCTGTAACAGGAGCTGTAAACAGGAGGTGTAAAGACGGGCAATGAGTTCACAAGAGAATGCTGGAACATCCACAAGTAATGTGAAGTTCAAATGTAGCTGAACAGCTACGAGCAGCAATAAGAGGGTGCAAAACATCACACACTAGAGCCTCTCCTCTGTTCATTTTGTGTGCTTGGGAAGAACTTGGGAGCGTGATGGCCTTTCCAGAGCTAGGCTGAACACACCACTTCTCCTCCCCCGCCTTCCAGGCAGAGGTTATCAAACCACAGGTCAGCTCTCTACTGGTGCAATGTCAATTCGAACTTATTTGCTCAAATCTTTCTCTGCGGTTTAAACCAGGGCAGCAGACTTTGCCCTTAGGCACTTGGGGAACGCTCTCATGGCCAGCTCTGCTCTGGGATGGCGGCATCCAGCTGAGCAGGAACACTGACACCGAAAGGCATAGGAACTTCTTAAATCCCATCAATCTGCTGAATGTGAACATAAACCCAGGTCCTAAGTGACCCTGTTATATTTTTTGAAGCAGTCAGTGCTCTCTTCTGTTTAATGGGAATCTGGGCAGGACACTGAAGCATCTGTCTTCCTCTGAGAGTCACATCTACCTGGAAAAATTACTGCAAAGAAAGGTCAGATGTAAACTTCAGTGTAACAAATATTACATAAAAGCAACAAATAAGAACATTCCTATTTTAAGATACGATAATTATTGCGGCCAGCTATCTCTTCTGTATACAAGTCCTGAATTTTGGAGGATCAGGAAGAGTGAAGGGGAGATTTCCGGCGAGACTTTAGTTGACTGAACACTAATCCATGACTTCAGTCTATTTTGCTCCTACTGATTATATTACTGACCAGACGTAACTACTATAATATACTAACTACTGTAATATACTAACTACTGTAATGTACTGACCTTTTTGTTGATACCAAGTTTCAAGCGCAGAACATATTTTTCCATTATCTGACATAATTACTAATGACCTGCTCTGTTACCACTTAGTAAGCAAGAGCAATGCTATGAACACTATTTTTCTTCTGTTAAAGCAGAACCCTTATTAAGGGGTTCTACATGGCAAACTGCTAAGCTCCCTCAACTTCTACACAGAGTTGAAGGCATCCAATAGTGTGTAGGAGTGGCCTACAATGAACAGCCACCAGAGAAATGTTTGTGAATGCTCTACAATTGCTTCAAACTAGGAAGCGTTAATCTTAAAACTGGACTGGAACCGAAGCGCCTGGAGCAAATACCAAAATGTTTTTACAGGATGTGATAGTGTGCAAAGGTAGCTGCTGATAAACACAGCCTCATCTTCTACCACTCTACTGAAAACACTCAGTGAAAACGTAATTCTTAAATTTTTTCCTTATTTTGAATGATGATGAGTTTATGATAAAAATTTACCATTCTTTCCCCTGGGTTCTGAGTGCCATTAGAGGAAAAACTAACACAAAAAATATGCTTTAATTATGACATCTGATTATGTTTAAATTAACTGATTGTAAACATTTACAAAAAGTCAGGAATTTTCTATGTTTTTTCACATTACCAAAAGCACCCAGGTTCTACTCCAAGCTTATCAGTAGCATCTTCTGAAGAATATCTGTATTGGAGCACTCCAAAAGAAGTGGCAGTTGATGTATTTCTGGCCACAACATGGAAAGCATTAACTTCTGCCAAGTCACACTATTTGCCGCTCTCAACTGGTGACACTAAGCATGAATTAGATAAGGACTAAATGCATAAATGAATAACTGATATAGCTGACTATTGTGTTTTTGGAGTCTGTTTAATTCAAGCTGTATTCTGAACTAGCTTTTTCTTCTCAAGTTAACAAGTACTTAACTCATCAATAGTCCTCAAGACACCATGAAATCCATTCAAGGTTACTCCAGCCCTATGCCGTAAGCAGTTTTTCTCCTATTAGATGTTACTGTAACTTGAGAATTATTACTTGTTATAGGCTAGGAACACAGTACTCCACTCACACACATCATCACTCTCCTCAGAATCCACATCTGGGCTCTCTCCTCAACCCGTCTGCAACCCTCCAACCCTACTCCTCCTTCTAAGACTACTTAACAAATACTTAGAAAAACTTCTTACTACTATTTTATCTCCAAAATCTTGACTGTAGATCAGCTAAAGACACGGTGTTCAAGTGATATTTATATTCTTGTGATTTCTATCATCTTACCGTAGGAGATGACAGGTTGACTGCAAGATGTGAAACTTATCTACATAAAGCCCTTTGTGGAGATGCACAGGAAGGTGAATCTCAGTTGCAAAGTAAATTAAAGCATACTGCATTTGAACACAACAGAATGGTGACTGAACATGTCAGAATATGCAAAGGAAAAAGCAAAGCTGTCATCATGACAACTGTAAGCCTCAAAGGGGCTTCTTTTCATTCTATCATGTTAACCATCAGAAAATGAGCATGAGGGAAGAAATTCTCCAAATAGGAAGTCCTTTGAGGAGCTAATAAAATCTAAACCAAGTAGATCATGCCACCTGTCCTCTAAAGTTACAGAAAATGGTTCCCTTCATTTCACTTATGGCTCACGCGCATCCTCTGACATCTGGTAAAGCCACTTACGTGTTGGCCTGTTCCAGAACACAAGGTATCTGACTGCATCAAAGAGGGATTCTGTTTTCCCAAACATACCAAACAGCATTCATAAACTTCCCCATTAGAAAACCAGAAACAACGTGTTAGCTTGGAATAGTCTTCTAGTAATGCTGACACAGGTACCAATACTTTATTCATTTTTATTGATACATTCACATTGGTTTATTTCTATAGAACTTCATCAGTATATGGCCCTGGTTCTCAGAATTGTTGGTTGTTGTAATTTCCCAATGTAAATGTTTCTAAAATTAAGTGGGGTTACTCTGTGTATTTTAAACAATCTCCAGATACACAGATCTCCAAAAAGCCATTTCACATGTCACCTCTTTTACACTGTCACCCTGAGCCTTCCACGTTTACAATTCCAGTTGCAATGGGACAGTTCACAAATCTTTCCGTACATGGACAGATGATCACAAGTGAGACATTACTGCAGCTTAGAGAGTCTCCACCAGCCACCTGAGCCATGGCAGCTGACTGTGCATATCCCTTTAATCTGCTCTATTTACCAAGCAAAATGTTTAAACTTATCTATCTTCAGGGTGGTCACTGAAGGTTTACAATTTAACTTAAACGCATTTCAGTAGGTAACTGGAGTGAGTAAGAACAAATGCACAGTCAATCAGTTCCACAACAACCTTTCGTTTCTGTTTGAGATTTCTAACAAGCGCCGTCCTTCTCACAGAGCTCTGAATTTGTTCTTCCTCTGGAAGGAGAGTGTGTGCACCGTGTGGGACTCAGACCAGCTGGTAAGATACTAAATTAAAGTTTTTCAACAGATTTCTCGAAAGTCAGAGAGTGCTGCATCAGGAGCTGCTGGTTCTGGGATGGAGGCACACTGAACAAGGGCACTGCTGGCCCGGTTCAGGAACCGGTGATGGACGGATGTCAAATCAGGTCATGGAACGGGGTATCCCAAGGGATGCGAAGAAGCCACTGGAAGACCAGCAGCCCTTGATTATGTCACAGTGTTAATCTGTCTGCAATGTGCAATGAGGTAAGCAAATAGCTCTTGAGGGAAGGTTTCTTGAGGTCTGCCCTGTATCTGCGGCTACACGAGCTACCTCGGGCAATTCCTCAGCTACACGGTCCTGGGAGGCTTCTGTGTCTGGCTTGTCAGTGAGCTAACAAGATCAGCCACAAATTGAATGACATGCTTAGTGAAGAGAAGTTTCAGGAAAGATTGAGACTGTTTGGGGTTTTTTTAAACATAAAAGCTTACATTCTGGAGACCAAGTTGCTAACTGCTACACAAAGCCTGAAGCTACTTTTCGGCTATGGACCAACTCCGTGCAAACTTTGAAAGATACAGCTCCAGGGATAAAAGCGCTTTTGGGAGAAAACAGGGCGACTGACAGAAAAGCTGGAACATCACTACTCAGGTATCGCAATGATGAGGAGTCTTATAAAGATACTCTGTTCTTCTTTTGACTTAGCTGGAAAAAAGCAGCTCAGGGAAGCAAAAGATCTGTACAAAGGTCTGCAGCAAAACAAAAATATGCCAGGAAGCTCCCCGCAGAGCAGGCGCCTTTGCCAGTTCTGCTGGGCTGATTACTGCAAATATGATCTAATACACAGGAAGACCTTCGGAAAAAAAGGCCAATTTGTGGATCATGGTTGAAAAATGGGCAGGGGAAGATGAACTGAAGAAATGATAGATGGGAAGATGAAGAGAAAATACGTGGAAGATAAAGGAAAACCAAATAAAGGCAAACTGAGACGTAAGAATCAATAAGGAGGCAATAAGGATTTATATAAAAAGGCTGAAAAAAAAAGGCGGAGACTATTTTAAAAAATGATCAGCACTAGAAATTAATCCTTGTATTTCTTGTTACACTTTCCAATATTTTCCATTTCTTTAAGTCTTTCTAGCACATCATCTTTCATTCTAATTCTGGGCTTTTCTCCTTAAATGCCAATGAAGCCTTGCAAATAGGTTTTCATCAGTTTTAACTGGATGAGAAATACCTCTCTCATCTCTCTTAAGTGGTTGCTTACTTTCAGTTCTTTACTCCTTTATTCCTGTGACACTTTCCTTCAAGGACTTTTTCATATTAGGAGAAGCTGAATGACAATTAATTTAGCACACTTATCACATTTGTACTGGCTAGATATTCTCCAGATTGCTGAGTAAGAATAATTCTGCTCTCAGCAGAGGCAGACCCACCATTTTTGGTGCAACAGGAAAAATGTGTCATTTAATAAGTGAAAATTCTCCCAAGAGTTTAAAAAAAACATGAAAAATTGCTTAAGATGGCAAATTGATAAAAAAATGTATTGGAAGTTGTGTTTTTTCTCAGCCGTATAATTCTGTGTGACAATTTGAGCATGAATCTGACTATAACACAAACACTTACAATGATTAAAGTATTTAGATGAAAAGTCTCTGTAATTGAACTGACATTTTTGACATGAAGAGAAGGCATAAAAATCATCTGCAACCAGTATTTAAGGGAAAAAAAATCTGAATATATCTCAGAATTTTCCTTTCCTGGTCACCAGACTGGTTAACTGTTAACATTTTAAGTGGCTGTTTGGATAAATTAAAGCCAAATTTTATGTAACAGTTCTAAAACCAGATCTTATACTTTCTGCTACTGTAAAACACCATCTAATGCGATTTACTGTGTTCCCTCTTCAGTGACTCTGATTATACATTAGATCTGTACACGGAAACAAACAGCAGTCAGATAAAATCAATGCGGCAGCAAGATTCACTTTTAAATGAAAAGCATCTCAACTCTCTTTTGCCATGCAAACAATCACTGAGTGGTACTTTTTCTCAATGTCTATTTATGATGCAAGCCAAAATGAAAAAATCAATGCCCTTCAACAGAGGGAGCATCGGCGTCTCTTTGTAACCACAGTAAATGACCCATTCTTGTTCCTTATCACAGCCATGCCACTCTCCTAAAGCTTAAAAAACACATTCCCAGGAATGTCAGTCAGAAGAGGAAACCTCTTTAACGATCCTTCACTGGCAAAGAGGTTATAAAGCTTTTAACAAACAGTTCTTATGTTCTACTCACAGATTCAGAAAATCTCCCAGGATATTGATTGGTTTGTTTTATCAAAGTAAAAAGTATATAAATATGAAAAACACTGATACCACCAAAATTCACTCGAAATGTTACACCTGTTTTTTTGATCTCTGATTTCTTTGAGTTTTATCATATAATGAATCCCTAGTTCTTAAATAAAAAATTACCTAGATCAATTGAAAGGACTCACCAGATATTTTGGACTTTGAGAAGGGCAGAAATAAAGTTGTTCAGGATATTTCATTCGAAAGGAATTTGTCAAAAAAAATCTTGCATTTGGGGCTTAACAGAAACCACAGATCATACATATTTGCCACTGATTATGTTGTATTGCAAATCTTGCTGGTCTTGACTGCATTTGCAAATGAATGGTGTAAACCAACCCATTTATCCCTAAACCCATTAACTAGTTAAGACTGTTCAGAAAACTACTGAGAGTGCTGCTCAGATTAAAAAATAGAACAACTTCATGTAATTTTCAGCATCAATACAGAGTATAAAAACACCGAATGAAGGGTTAATTTACACTACTGGAGAAAACCAAACAAGAGATGGCACTTGGGCTACGAGACTATCCTCAGGCTGTGGAAAAAAAACAGAATATATTTTCTCATAGCCCTAAGAAGAGCTTACAGCTGAAATGTCTTCTCTAATCTTATTGTTTATTTATAATCTGTATTTATTATCCTCCTTGCACTTATTTTGCAACTAACATCCTCCTACAGGACCCTGTCTCCAGATGTTGATCAGTATATATTTTTTTGCTAAATGGTTTCTGATCTAAAGCCATTTTCATACAGGGCCATGGTAACCATAACCTTTCAGATCCTCACTGTCAGTGCAAGCCTGCTCCTCGCAGGATCAAGAAGTGATGGCACTCGCTGGAGTCAGATGTCATGCAAGCATGGAATGGAATTTTTTTGTAGGAGATTTTGCAAAAGTATTTTATTGTAACATTTGGGCTGGCAAGTAAAATGGAAAACTTATCATGCATTCCACTCCCTTTGTCAGTGGTGCGTAAGTGCGTTCTAAAGCAGACTCAATTTAATGTTTTATGAAATTGGATTTGACTGCTGTAATTTGAGATACTTAATTGCAATTACAAGCTGTTTTTAAAGAAACTGCAATTCAGTAGAATCACATGGTCCAAAAGGCTTCCTCCTGAAGAAAATGGTAAATACATTTCCCAGAAATGTTTACCTAGGAATATCTTAGATGTCTCTGCTGTTTACTATAGAAGATAATCATCAGGCAGAGAAGTATTAGAAGTATTCAATAAATTCCTCAAGAGAAAAGTGGTGTTTTGTTTAGTTTTCTGTTGTCATCTACTCTTCCATGACTGCGGAAGGAGGTTTCAACAGTCACCAGTTCTATAGCTGACATCCAAATGGCCCAGGAAACTGCTGGAGTTTGGAACCTCTTCAACAGAGGAAGCAGCTGATGAACTGTGTTCTAACCCAAGAAAATATTCCATGCTAAAGATGACTATTCTGTGCCTTTTTTGATGATTCGTGAGTTACAGCCATGGACTGATGCACAGCTAATCCCCCTCCTGGGTGGACTGTCTTTACAAACACATTAATCCTTAGTCAGCCCTACGCAGTGATGAGAGGGCAGATTGCGGAAATGCTTCAGCCAGTGCACAGTGGAGTAAGAGAGTTCAAAAAATTTCTTCCACTTGTATTAGTAAAGGTTTAGAATTTTGCCAATGCAGTAAATTCAGTCAGAGATTTAAAGGCATTTCTGTATCAGCAAAAGCCGTGATGTGTAAGTAGTTATATCAGTAACACCTGTATAGGGACAGGTTGAATCCTAACCCTGAAGAAAAGGTTGGCTTTTAGTGAGTAAAGGACCATTGATTTCAGGATAGAGGTACAAGCATTCCCGTATTACTCATGCACAGCTGTATCCATTAAGAGATGCTGTCAGCATAACACCCAGGAAACCTTTCCTCACTTAGCCCTTTGTGAAGCAGCCTAGAAGAAAAGATGAAAGAAATAAGAGAAACATGTATTGCCCTCTTTCTGAAACAAGCTTAGAATCAGATGAATTCCCTGGAAAGGTCATATTAAAAGTTTTCACTTTTTTTTTCCTTCCAGAACTCCTGTACTCAAACTCTCTTCCTCCGCCAGAGAAAGTGCTACCTCTTGATCATTAAATTGCTGGCCAATGGATTGGTTTTTTCTCCTTTTTTTGGAAGAGCCTCCATTTTCCAAACAAACCTCATCCCATATTTACCCTAATATCTCTGGATGTTTGCTTCACTCCTTTAGCATTAATTTGCATTAATCTGCAAATGTTACCCCAGTGGTATTATGTTTAGTCTCTTTTCTAGACAATTTCTACAAATATTAAATAGGAAAGACATTTTGATAGATCTATGTTGTCATACTGAAATAGTTCACTGTTTATGCTAAATTTTCCTCCATTTTTTTTACTAAGTCCAAATTTTTTAAGAAAAAATCATAATGTTGTGAATATGCTACCTTCCTGCCACTCAAGTACACAAGGTCCATACAATCCTTCCGTTTGTTTGTAATGCTCTTTATTCAGTCTGTGCTAAAGAAACTCCATTTATGATTGCATAAAGCTGTATCATAATTTTAATAATATTTAACAATAGCAAAAAGCAGGTAAATTTACGGAGCCAGACAATATCAGCAGGTTCAAAAGAGAATTACAGAGACTCACGGACAACAAGCCTGTGACCAGACACTTAAAAAACCAGGCAGGAAAGAACCCTCCACCATCCCTAATCCAAAAATTCTGGATGCTGGAGGAGAACAAGGGGAAACAGCTGCATGCTCTCCCTAAAGAGCATCTCATTTTGCTAGTGGCAAGACAGAATCCTGGGCTTGATGGACCATTAGTCTCAGTCAATAGGGCATTTCTCACGTTCTAATGGAAAACCTAATTTATCTTTTCTAAAAGCCAATTAGACACCATAAAAGACAGATATTATTATCAAGTTNTGTACTCAAACTCTATTCCTCCGCCAGAGAAAGTGCTACCTCTTGATCATTAAATTGCTGGCCAATGGATTGGGTTTTTTCTCCTTTTTTTGGAAGAGCCTCCATTTTCCAACCAAACCTCATCCTGTATTTACCCTAATATCTCCAGATGTTTGCTTCACTCCTTTAGCATTAATTTGCATTAATCTGCAAATGTTACCCCAGTGGTATTATGTTTAGTCTCTTTTCTAGACAATTTCTACAAATATTAAATAGGAAAGACATTTTGATAGATCTATGTTGTCATACTGAAATAGTTCACTGTTTAGATACTAAATTTTCCTCCAGTTTTTTTACTAAGTCTAACTTTTTTAAGAAAAAAAATCATAATTTTGTGAATATGCTGCCTTCCTGCCACTTAAGTACACAAGGTCCATACAATCCTTCCGTTTGTTTGTAATGCTCTTTATTCAGTCTGTGCTAAAGAAACTCCATTTATGATTGCATAAAGCTGTATCATAATTTTAATAATATTTAACAATAGCAAAAAGCAGGTAAATTTACGGAGCCAGACAATATCAGCAGGTTCAAAAGAGAATTACAGAGACTCACGGACAACAAGCCTGTGACCAGACACTTAAAAAACCAGGCAGGAAAGAACCCTCCACCATCCCTAATCCAAAAATTCTGGATGCTGGAGGAGAACAAGGGGAAACAGCTGCATGCTCTCCCTAAAGAGCATCTCATTTTGCTAGTGGCAAGACAGAATCCTGGGCTTGATGGACCATTAGTCTCAGTCAATAGGGCATTTCTCACGTTCTAATGGAAAACCTAATTTATCTTTTCTAAAAGCCAATTAGACACCATAAAAGACAGATATTATTATCAAGTTAGGACAATCTGTAAAGGAAGATTCAAAGTTAGTAGCAGTGAGAGGAATGTAACTCATGTTAATTGAATGCTAATTATACGTGCAATTATTTTGGATTATACTGAGCAATAAGAAAGTGTGTGTAAGAATTTAGTGTTCGGTGAAAGTCCATCATCAGAAAATTTGGACAAAGTAAAATTACTAGATTTCCCTATATCATTTTACTTGTATTTTTCTTTAGTTTTTCATGTTGCATGATTCAAGCTGATGTACAAAACTTCCCTCTCATAATGTATATTTCAAGGACAATTACAATGGACCTGTCCCTTTGTCCCTTTTCACTTCTTAGGGCTGCAATGCAGGAAACACTAACGATGTGGGAAATTCCTGAGGCACATGGGGAGATGGGATATACATCGTCCTACTTCAGGTACCGTTTTACAGAACTATTGAGATACATCGTAAAGTTCCCAACTCATCATTCAGAAAAACGGAGTAAGGTCTGTGAAACAGAAGGGTCAAAGTACTCTAATTTCTATGGTTGTGCAAACACCACGGGCCAGATAAAAGTGCAAAGCACTAGAAGCCTTAGAACAGCAACTCAGATCCTGGAGTAGCACAGTAACAAGGTGTGAGTTCCATGCTATGAATCTAAGCTGGCAAATTTCTGAAAATCACCTAGAAAGGGTAAAACACTGATTTATGCAGTAAATAGTGAAACCCTACAACCCATGCACGGCAAGTGAGAGAAAAAGGGGAAAGAAAGGCCAAAGGAGGACAGAAAGGAAACAAAAATTACATTTGGTGCAAGGAAATTCTTCATATTTCTACTGCTCATGGCTTTGCTTTCCTAATCTTCATCATTTCATTGAAGTTGGTTTAAAGGACATTTTCTCACCTTTGCCTTAACTACATTTGTATGCCTGAGAATTTAAATGGGATTTTGCCTGAGAAAATACTCTCCTTTACAGATCTTACTGCTATTTATGCTTATGTTTTTCTTACTTTAAAATGGAAAAATACAGGTCAATCTGTAACACAGATATCCGGGAATTAATGTTGCATATGCCGATTTCATAAGTTTCATTGATCTGTCTTTGTGGAAAACAGAAAAGATGTAAAGGCGTTATTAAAAAAAAATCCTTAGATCATAGAATATGGCATTATCATAACAGAAGAAAAAATAGTTACTAAAGCATTTAATGCTACAGAGGAGTCTAGAGAATGCAAACAAGAAATAGATGTTTCAGAGGGTTGTTGATGTTAAACATTCCAGACAACATTTTCAAACAGTTGCTTCCTCATTTCTGACTCCCCGGTAAAGCCACAGTAGAAGCAATGAATCCGGGTACTACAGTTTCAAGAATCAAGTTGTCTAATTGGTCAGAGGAAACCCCCATAATAAGCAGCTAAAACCAAATGTGGTTACTGCTTTCCCTCCTAGCACCCATCATCTTAGAGCTGGACCAGATGAGAACTAAGGGGAGGTAATTCACCTGGTACAGCCCTGGTCCAGCAGAAAACAGCGACAACAACACGTGCTCCACTCCCAGTTCCAGCTGTTTAAGTAAGTGCCAGCGTTAGGCAAGAGGGGCAGAAAAAGAGGAGAGAAAAATTACTCCAGTATTTTCACATTATTTCTGAAGTCTATCTTATTATCTGAATCTGCATACAGAGAAACAAAGCTCGGGCAGGAACAAATCAGTAAATGACACTCTGAAGAACTAAAGGAGGGTGAATTTAACACTTTTTGTTGTTCCAGTGCCTACTGAGACGTTCAGCTGCTCTGCTCAGGACCGATGTCCTCTAATGAGCTTGCCATTGGAGTCATTCTTTTTGGTTTTTTTAAGAACTGGAATTATATTGGCAGTCATATAAGCCTTTGGATTTTACCAGGCTCTGTAAGATTTGTTAAAAACTAACATTAGCAGACAAGAAGCAACCAGTCAGGCCCTTTCACACCCTCCAGGTAAGCCTTCTATTCAATCCATGCTGGTGTGTGGGCTCTACCTATCCATCTACTAATTCCATAGTATTTGTTCTAAATACACAACACTTAAGCATATTCTAAATGAATTTCTAGTTTGCATCTAACAACAGATCCATACCCGATTTAGTTTAAATTTGCTCCTGCTACATTTTAAAGCTCTTGCATTGTCCAACACCTTGCAATGGAGTCAGCTACTAGTTAAGTCCAAAATTTCTCCTTCATCAGAGCCACCAGGCTGCAATTAGTACAGAGGAAACATCTTTTCACGCAATTCAGCGGCACATCAGTGAAGACTATAACAGCTTGTGATCCTCAGTCCATTTTTATCGAGCAGCAGAAACCGAGCAAAGTAGGTCAGCATCATCCCCCCGTAAGGTTTATCAGGAAGTTCCCCAAGTGAAAGCTCAAACACTAGATCAAAGCCACACCTAGAGTGACACACTCAAGGGTCCCTCTAGGATGTGCTTCCTTACGAAAAACTTCTGATAAGTTCCACAGGAGCTTAAAGCCTGAACAAAACGAAACAGTACCATTTCCTTGTTGTTATACTTTACAGCTCCTTGAAACACACTGTTATTCTCTCCGAAGACTGTAATTGAAAGTTATAAGTTATAAAAACGGATTTATTCTTGCTGAAGGACTATTTAAAATGATCTGAACTAACTGAAATTTAAAGTTTAAAAACCACATCAATAGTTCTATCCTCAACATTTATTTAAAAGAGGTTTCAAACAGAGCAATACGATATAATTTAAAAACAAATTCAACAGTTGTTTCTACTCCCTCAGAGAGCCGTTATTGCCTGTCATATAATTAAGTGAATCTGCCAGTGACAGAATACACAAAGCAGCAGGGAGCATAAGAAAATCCTGAAGCTTCTTGTAGTCCATGTGCCTTTTGGCTCACCACGGTGAGGGAAAACCTGTCTAATATATTAGAAAGAGAGAATTAAAAGACATGATCAGAAAAACAAGAAATCACCAAGGAAACACTCTATCAGTATATTTCATACTGGGTGTGAATCAATCCAGATGATGCTCAGCGAATTTTATGACACGTTACAAAACATACTGCAACACTTTATCTCACATAAACATTTATTTAAAATCGATAAAAGCTAAAAATAATAATATAACTTGAATAGCTTTGTTGAATGAAGGAAAGATGTCCATGTAGCTTCAGTCCACACTGAAGACCTACTACGAAGAATTCATCTATTCTATTCGCATCAGCCTAACGTGTATGAACAACTGCAGACATCTTTGACAGTTTTTGTCTTCAATTATGAGACTCTCTATAACAAACGAAGGGAAATAGGAGGTTCTGCCTCATCTCTAGACAGGAACAAAGGGAATAGGAAAGCTTTGGATTGTAGAATTTTCCATCTGAAACTACTGTCCTTATACATTACGGTTCTAAATATTCCGATTCCTCAAAGCGAGAGATGTTTAACATTGCAGCTACAAAGCCCTGAGTCTTCCCCATGAGATACAGAGCTGGCTCTAGCACACCGTAGTTTGGACACCGTAGCAGTCAGTAATGCTTCCAAGAATATTTATTAGCCTGTCTCATCTCCACTGCCCCTGATCCGGTGACACAGTATTCTCTTCTTAAGCAATACCATCACAGATCACTGTCTGCATTCAAACTAAAACTGCAAATATGTTAGACTGAAACATGTTAGCCAAAAATATTTTTGTCTAGAATTTTTTGAAAACACATTGTAAAATAAAATTCTTAAAAAAAAAAAGGACCTCTTCACAGATTTGGGTATTGTTTCACTAAGCTTCAAAAGATATTCAAAATTCCATCTACTCACACAATAATACTGTTCAGCATTTCTTTTCTCATACATGATAAAGGCATCCAAGGCCAAAATTCAGACTGCTTTTGAGGAGGGGAGTTGATCCTCAGGAAGTACCATCTTCTTTCTNTTTAAAGTAAAATCAAATCAATTTATCACGATAACTGACACCCAGGTTAGAATGATAGCACTGCTACACCAGCACTGCCTGCTCCCTTCCTTTCTGGCCGTTTCATCTATTTAAATTCCTTACGGACAGGACAAGCTTCTTCCTTTAGTGGAGGACACTATCTGAACAAGTGGTCTACCCAGCAGAGTCAAGCAGTACAACTGCTGGAGCTGCTGGCATCCCCACGACCGCAGGCTGAGTAAGCCCCGGGCATCTATCGGAGCCTGGAGATCAGCACAGGTGAGAGCCAGCTGCAGGCTTTTCTCACTCTCTCCCACTTCAGGGGGACTTTGCAAAGGGTCCTTCTTCCATGGTGATTTTGCTATGGCATTATTTATTCCTATATTCTGTAAATAAATTTCTTAGGGTTTTTTTTTAATCTATTGTTGAAAATTCTGAAGAAGGCATTCAAGAAAAATGCCTCCAGAAGCTTAGAATAAAATGGCAGAAGCTAAAAATGAAACCCCAGCATCAAAGTTAACGTGCGAGCAAAGTTAATAACACACTACCTGCTTTTCAAGAACAGAAACAATTCTTCATGCTCTTGCCAGGGGAGATAAGCACAGTCACAGAATACTAAACGCTGACACCAATCTAATTGGGCCACCAAAGTCATTGATAGTCTCTGCATGTGGCCATGTCCTACTGTTGAGCTATCTGGAAACAAGAACATTTTTTGAATAAACATATGGTTTATGACAGAAATTAAAGTGTGTTTCCCCAGAGGTGAGCTGCTGTCATTTCACCTATGATGAATTCCACCACCTAGAATCCAGAACTAACGAGCAAATTTGGGTCCTGTGACTCTTATGTTGCAACACCCCACATGTGAGAACATTTTTATGGAAGCTTCTGATTACCATGGAATATTTCTTCGGGATTTTTTTGTACCATTGATTAAAGATAATAACAAAAAGAAAACTATGGCTACTAATTGTTGAAGTTGGAAGGGAATATATTGAGATGATTATCGACTTAATGAAGCTGGCATGGAAATACATTTTCCTGATCTGCTCACTCTGTGTGCTGTGTCTTCTAACTGTGTTTTCACTCAGCCTCGGTAAATAACAGACTGATCTCTCTTGTTTACAAATGACAGCAAACACAGTTCCAGGAAAAATAATAAAACAAACAAGCACAACACGCAGTGCAAGTATCAACGATTTCAATCTCAGTGAAAATCAGCTTTACAGAGAAATGCTTGTTTCAACATACTTGATGCCAATTTGTAATTATAAATCTAATTCTATACTATTTACTTGTCAAAAATAATATAGGGACTAAATTCCATTTGTTTTTTTTTCAAGTGCAAATCCACACAGATTGATTTCCAAAGCTGTTATGTGCACCTTCTGAGGGGGAAAAAACAAAATGATCAGTTAAAACAGTCCACTCATCCTCTATTTTCAGCAGAAGTTACTACCCCTGAACAAGTTTTTAATGTTCTGTCTTCATTTACTAGATGTTTTGAAAATAACATTTTCCCATTGAATGAGGGAAAACTGGTTGGTTTTGACTTCCTACCACCGACCTACCATAACCAGTCAAAACTCTGCCTGTGAACACTCAGTCTGTTACTTCATGTATAATTCCAGCTTCACTCCTCATCTTCCTGAATAAATCCTTTGCAGACTCTGGAAATTTTGCAGCATACATCCTAAACCACTTTTGATCTCTTGATGGATACAAGCACATCTTTGCAAGAAAAAACAGTGATGGGCCAGAGATTACTATTTGAAGGTTCCTATTGTGAAGATTAAGTGTGAATATAAAGCACTTAAAAGTGCTTCCTAGAGTTCATCAGAAGGCTATGACCTTATGTGGACACAGCCAGACTGTTACTTCAAGTTGTGCCATGATGAGCAAACTAACCAGGACTAGCTGGTTTTTGAACATACAAAATGTAGCGTATGTTACTCTTCTGGGATAAATGATCTGTCTTCATTTGTTCAGCATATACAGAAGAAATTAACTCCTGAGTTCCACAGATGATCAGTCTGTAGCAGTTCTTGGCATAACTTTAATCAGTTATGTTCTAAATGCTGTACAGGTATTAACTAATTACCCCCACAAAACATGAAGTAGATTTGTAAGTATTAGCATATGCCCTGAGGCATGAGATTTCATTACCTTTACCATTATTTTGGCTTTCAAAAAGACAAATGTTAACAGTAACATAGAATGATCCCAAGGAAAAAGATGTGGCTACCTGCACCTAGAGCACTTGATTTGAAAATCTTCTGGGAGCTGCAATATTCCAAAACTTGAGTGAAAACACACAAATAAACGTTTATGTAAATCTACGGAACATATCACTGATACAACTCATGGTAAAAAAAAAAAACAACACAACAAAAAAAACCAAAAAACAAAAAAAAACCCACAAACAAAACCAAAAACCAAACCCCAGACATTTCCATTATGTCTTTCATGATTCAAATACCGTGCTCAACAAAGCTTTTCTAATGTCACTGCAAATCACTGCAAATTCTGTTCCAGTTGCCAGGAAGATAACGAAGATGCACAAAGGACAAGATATGGTACAACTGTCTTTGCATCTTGTAAAAACCTTAGGTCATTTTCTTTGTCATTCTCTAGATTACTTCTGTTTCTGTAGCCTGTACAGATTTGACCAGTTATATTTGACAATTCTATATGAGTATATGCAAATATATATCTGTAATGGCATTATAGTATTTTTTTGTCCTGATATAAGGCATCTATTATTATCTTCACTATTCACACTACCTAATGGGCAGATTGTCTACATTATAAATAAAGGAAATTAAAATAAGGATTTCCAGTGAAACAGTTCACCCCTGCTCATTATTCTGAGTAGGAAAATAGTTTGTTCATTACAACATTTGCCTAGAAATGTCACCTAGAAAACACAGGTACATGGTTCTAGTCACTCAAATCTTTGACCACTCTGCACAGAAGTCATTACACAAATAAAGCTTCTTAATGTAGAAGCAGTGGCCTGAATTTTATGAAAGTATAGATCCAATTCCAGTTTTAAGCAGTTGATATTTGCATCCCAATTGTTTTTGTCTAGGAACCCTGAAGGGGGGGTGGGCTGACCGTGGCTGGAGACCTGGTGCCCACCAAAGCCGCTCCATCACTCCCCAGCTGGACAGGGGAGAGAAGCAAAGCCTTGTTATTGTGGGTCACGACATGGTTTGGGGAGGCAACACTTCACTGCTCTGAAGATTATTTATCCACCTGAACATACTCCAGCCTCTGCATACCTCTGCCCCGCACACCTTCCCCTCCGCTTCACGGCGAGCATAGCACAGGGTAAAATAATCCATAACCGTTGAAAGATTGAGCTACAAAGAGCTTCCTAAGTGTGACTATATTAAAAGAGTAGGGAACGATTGGAACAGAAAGCAAATGTCAAAGTGAGAGGGTGAACCTTCACAGCTCACCCAATGCACTATATTTAAAAATGTAAATTTAAAAAACTTATTAAAATACTAGATTTTATATTAGCATTTATAAAGCACAAGCTCAGAGTCCTTTTCATAATTCTGGTAAATCCCTTTTGCAGTTTAATAAAAGAAGATATTCAACATTTGCATGTGAGTAAAGACCCAATGGACTTTTTTTTTTAAGGTTTGTATGCGAGTAAAAAATGTAACCCTTTGGAAAGTACTTTGATGTTATACAAAGGAAGGCTTTATTATCAGCTATTTCAGAGGCATAAATGAAGTATGAGGGAATTAAAAAATTTAAACCAGTAGCAAATCACCTGGCATCTAGCTGGGTAGCTTAGATCTGCTGTCTTACTGTTTGGCCATGTTACATCATGCGTATACTCTTTATATTACTGAAGTTATCTATAAAACAAAGTCCAGCAAACACAATGTGTCATCTTCACTTTTGGTGTAAAATAATCCATCTGTGCCATCTAATATAAATCTATCAAAAGAACAAAAAAGTACTCAATTTGATGAACATCCATATTTTACAATAGAAATTATTAAAATTCACCCCTATGAGTAAGAGAATATATTAGAACAGATTAAGTGAATATCCCATTGGGTGCAGCAGGTTTCAGAGCAGGTTTCCGCAGTCTCACAGACCCCACAATTCATTACTCTCTCCCAGCAAGAAAAAGAGAGCTCTGAAAGGTGTTCTTCAATCAGAAATTTTCCAACCAACGAAATAATGTTGCTTACATCATTAGAAACATCAGGAGTGATGTTCGGGTTCTTTATTCATCCAGTATCACCTCTAGAGGTTTCATGAGAGAAAGCAAGGTATATTTTACACACTAGTTTTTCCACTTCACGCTTGGTATTTTCTTCCATTCTGGAATTGTTTCCTGAGTAAAAGTGGCTTCCCAAAGAGACAGGAGGATGACAACTGAAATTGTACCTTTATGAATCTTGATTAGTGAACCTTCAGCACCATGAAGTTTTTTATTTAGTGAAATTAGCACTGACAGCTATGGATTAGAAGCTATCAGGCATTAAAATATTAAACTGCCACTTCTCTTTACTTCACTGAAACAAAAAGATTTTGCTAACTCCTCATTTTATTAAATTATCAGTGACACATTAGCTTATTTCTTGTACTGAAATTTTTAATTCATCAGTATACAATAAAGGCCTGTTTACAAGATCTCTTCAGGGTGTTTTCACTACTTCTGATAGAAGGTTTCTTAAAAAAGAAATCCACCTCTTAGAAAATACAGCTTGATTTGTTCACAATTATACTAAATGTGAATAAATTATTGATAAATAAATCAACACAAAGATGTGAGGGCAGATATTTAGTTTAGAAAGTGGCTTTTGTGGTAAATATTGTAACAGTGAATCCCATGATCTCAGCTCAGTTCCTGTGAAAGCACAGACTACCTAAAGAAGCAAGAATGCAGAATTTTCAAGGCGCTTCCACTGACCTCCACACACTTTAGATTTGGGACGGAAAGAGTTTGTGATGAGGGATACAATTAAAGAACTAAAGACTAGCCAGACTTGCAGCAGGATTAGCACTGGAGTGCTTTTATTTTGGGATCATCCAACAAACCAAGGAACTGTGTCATTTTACTAAAGGACATTTAATTGACCTAAACTTGATCAAGTCCAATCCGGTGTAGCTGACAAACAGGGCTAGGGAATGTCTTTCCTAGCTTCTACAGTAGTTTTAGGTGATGCTTCACATTAGTAGAAACTCCTTAGAGATAATTTGAGAGCCTGGGGAAACCAGCATTTCTCCCCGTGTACCTCAGCACTAAGTGGAGCATTGAACAATCTCCTCTCTCCTCGTATTTTGCCAGAGAAATCATCCTCAATTTGGTTCCAACATGTTTATTAGTATATATCACCTATTTTGCCCCAAAATTCTTCCTCGTAAGCCAACTTCCAGCTGTGATGATGAAAATAGTATTAGAAGATGGGAGAAGATGACAGGGTTGGTTGTTTGGTATAAGGTCGTGTCACAGAACAGCTTTTCCAGATTTGAGATTTGTCTTAAGCGGCTGCCTCGCTTCTGAACAAAAATAATGGCAAGCTACAAAAGTAACGGTTTTCATTCTAAAACAGTTGGAAGAAAAGAAAAAATGCTGTCTAGATACACACAGTAATACTACATTCAATTAGTTGCCCAATTATTCTCTTTGACACTCAAATACTGCACACAGCAAAACAGCATACTTACATCCACACTACTGCTACTTACCAACGTGGTAATGGGTTTCGTAAATGGAACCTGGCTGGGGATGACAGGAATAGTTGGGAGGCAGGAATTACAGACAGAGAAGTCTCATGGAGCTTTGAAATAGCAAGAATTAGGAGAATTTGAGCTCTGGAGCAGGAAGACAGGCCACACACTTAGGAAAATGTTGTTCTGGGGCAAATGGTCTGGAGAAAATAAGATTTTGGAGAGCAGAAACTCTGGGATGAGGTTACCAAGGGAGGATACTGTATCTGACACTGTTAAAAGTGGGAGGCTCCACCTATGTGTTGCTGCCTCGAGGCAGGACAAATTTCCATTCTTTTTTATCACAGTACTGGTTAAAAGAATAGAAACATCCAATATTGACAGTGCATGTTGGAGATCATTGACATTATCTCTCTCCTTGATCACAACATTTCTGCTACATGGTGAAAAAACATGAAAAAGTTAGTAATAAATTAAAATGAAATGTACACAGAATTTTAGAAGTGTATTATGAGGTAGTTGCTGCAATATGTGTTGGGTAAACAGAAAATGCAGCTGTCTAACAACAGCCACTGAAATTTATAAGTATCCCAATAAACTCTGTTTCTTGTTGCTGCTCAGGCTGGTTTCAGTTCCCATGGAAACAGACGATGAATTGCCAAAAATGAGATTTGATGTTTTAAAATAATCAGTGATTTGAACTAGCGATTATTATGAAAGTATTGCACTCTTCTTCCAGCGAAGACGTATTATGCTGGGAGTAGGAAAGGAACATATGGCAGCTGGCAGACAGCAACAGAGTTGTTAAAACTCTTGCAAATGGTATTGGCTGCTGAATGACAACAGCAAATGCAGGTTCTTGAAAAATCATTGAGCAAAATCTAGCAAAACTCTATTTTAAAAAGTGAACAGCCTTTGAGGTTTTGGAGAAAAGTACATAAAACATTGTTGTACAGATCTTAGAATGCTTTCAAGTGCTTTTCCTAAATAAGATCTCCTTTACACCTCTGTTTTGAGAATTCAAGTAGCCAGGAACATATGAGCTAGAAATTGCTAGATATTGCTTCTCCAGCTTTTTGAGCTATTGATTTATTTGTCAATTGCACATTATGTTCCAAACCTACAAATAAGCCACTACAAACAAAGACAAAATGTTGGCAGTGTTCAGTTCTCCAGTAACGGGAGGTTAGGTCCATTGGGGACAGAAGTGGGAGTCTGGATTGAGAGGGCCAGTAAGATTTTGGGGGAAGAAATTACAGAAGAGCGAGGCAGCTCATGGAACAAGCGTGGGGGCTTCTCTGGTCTTTGGAGGAGGCTGGCTTTTCTTCTCATGGGGCTTCACAATAAGATGGTGACACGAGCATGGGCCATGCTCTCAGGACACTGGCACTCCTGCCATGGGAGTGAAGACCGTCATTTCCAGACCACTGTCTTCCCAGCTCCTCCTCATCCACCCTCTCCTTCTCCTAGGATTTGTGAATATTTCCCCATCTTTTAAGTTTCTCTCTGTCTTTTCTGTCCTCTGTTAGGGCTGAGCACCACAATCCATCTCTCTCCCAGTACCCACAGACTCCACACACGCACTCTCTTGCCCCCACTATGGATTTCCTCATCTCTGTGCTGATGGCACATACCAGCCAGGTGGAAGGGCAGGAGAGGCAGAGACTTCCTCCAGCATTTCCCTTTCCTACCCTTTCCCCTTCCCGCTGCTGTAGGCTGATCTATTCTACTCTTTCCCACTCTAGTGACAGGAGCTTAGAAGGAAAAGCAAAGACAAGAAAGCTGAGCAAGTGATGACTGCGGTCACCCCAATAAACAGACGCCTTGTTTGCCTATGTCTAGAATTGGTCCCGACATGTAAAACAACAGATTTGTGTTATATATAAAAATAGCCACAGGCATGTATTGAGAAATAAAAGGTAGTGCTAACATGCAGCAGACAAGTAGATTTCACACGAATATTGGCAGAGTTTGACTGTTCTTTCTCACTTCTAATTGCAAGAAGCCTTTACGAAGTTTCACCGTAGTCAAAAATCAGCCCTCTCATACAGATCAGATAGACCCACGAAACCTCAGACGGGGCATTTACAATTTATTTAAATTCATTTGGAATCTGTTAGATGAAGGCCAAGCACAAAACAGCTAAAGATTCCACTCACAGCTACAGATCAGAGATAAGCCACAGGCAGGCTGCCAGCTTCTCCCTTTCTCTGCAGCATTAATTAATGTAAGGTCTGCTTCACATTTCCTTCCATGTACCAAATTCTTTAAATCCAAGTTGAATACTGTTAACAAAGTAGACTTGATGCAGATCAACCACAGAAGCCACAACACATCCCCAGAATGCAGAGTCCTGTGGGTTGTTTTTTTTCCTGAATTACGCAACAGCTTTCCATATGAGAGTAAATCTGCCAAAATAGTAGGCTTTAAAATTATTCTACATAAATCTGTATTATAAAATTACCAACTTATATGTCTTAGCACCTTTGCACATCATCTAGAATCATGAGGAAAGACAGCATTTGTCCATTTCTGCATAGAAATAAAATTAAGAATCCGCTGTAGCATACAGCCAGAAGTACTGACAGATACATTTTACTTCAGTCAGTTTTGATTAATAAAAGCTAATTGGTAAACATAGGACATTACCTTCTGCTATATTTGATAAGTCACAAGCATTTTGAATCTATTTCCATAAAAATAGAAATACGTGAGGGGTCACAGGAGATAAATTGTTCCCAGGGATTGGTGAACAATTGCCACTTTTTAGGCATAAAGCAACAGCTTCCTCGTGTGTATTTGCTCTTAAGAATGACTGCAACACTTTTAAGTAGTCTTATCTTGGCTGCATATTAAAATATTTCCTTTTGTAGACAAAGTAGTTCAAAGATGGACAGAAAAACATTTTTCCACAAAAGCACATTAGTTTTTAAAGGATTATATTCATGATTTCTCCCTAATATCATAATTAGTTCTGATTAGGAAATGCAGGAGATGCAAGAAGTGAACCACAAAGTACAATGACAATGAGACTTCATATTTCCCCACCCCTAAATTGGATACGATTTTTCAAAAAATCATATCTTTCAAAGAGCAGTGCTATTAACACATTTTTCATAGTCCATATTTTTTCTCTCAAAGTACATTTGTCCCCGGAAAGCAACAAACTCATAAATCAATTTCTACTGCAAGCTATGATAACTAAATCATACTTAGAGCAAAAAGGTTTCCTTCTACTGACACTTCCATCCCCTTTGTTTTACAAATTCCAAATCTATGATTAACAAATGTAGTGTCACATAAAATGATTTTGTTCTTTAAATCTGATAATCTTAGGAAAAACAATATCCAACAGTCAGACTTTCCTCTTAGACAGTGATCTTCAAAGTTTTATTGAAATTTACAGCCATTGAAGATGGTGCTGTAAGATACTGCGAGCAGCTGAGGCCCCTTAAAACACAATATTAGTTCCAAGCAGCCATTCTTTGCCTGTGAAAAGATATGGATTTTACAGTGCTAGGATAATGGCAGCAAGTTCCCCTGGCTTACAAAAAAATATCTATTAAAAAGCCCTCTGTGGTTTGTGGTCCAAATTTGTAATGAAACACATTGGTCAAATCCCAAAATGTGCCTCACATCTCATCAGTCGGAGTGTTTCTCCTGGGAGGAATCCACTTCCAAATGAGCCTTGCTAAAAGGTATGTTCTTTGGCAGCGATTTTTTCCCTCTCTCTTCCACCCTACACACCCCGCATCCAGCACACACATGGTCCCCAAACATGACTCAGTCTTCCTCTCCCTTCAGCTAACCAACAGCTGAGATTTCACCCTAGAAGTGAAGAGGTCTGAATAAATTAATTTTTGAAACATATGTTTAAAACCTGTGGCAAACAAATTATGAGCAGAGAGAAAAACAATGAGGTTGAATCGAGACAAGTCAAACAGCTTCAGAAAATAATCCTGGGATTTGCTTGCCCCGAGGTGTTAATGTTTTCCTCCACTGAACACAGTAGACAATAATACTCAAAACAGTCCACTGACAGCATCTAGGACGACTCAAACGGAGCGCTTGAAGAGATGATGGGAGATTTCCCTGCAGCCTTTCATATGCACATGGGCCTTGGGGATAACAGGAACATTTTATGTAAGATGATTCCTAGTGCTGCCTGTTCCTCCAAATTGGAATTAGTCAATGCAGGAGTTCGGTGAAATTAATTAATAACAGGGTACTAACTGAATTTCAGTTGAAGGAAAGAATTTAATGCTACAAAATATACTTGTTTTTCAGGTACTGACTTTAAAATTAATGTGGAGCCTATAAAAGGTACGGACAGATAAAAACCACGTATACGGTTTTTGTGGTGTCTCTTTCTGCTGAGAGGTGTTACTCCATAATGTTAGCAGACTTAAGAGATCTGCAAACTTTTTTTTTTTTAAGAATTGCTCAGCTAATACACTGCAGAGTTGACAGTCTCTGAATTTATTGTTCACTAACGCTAATCATCACAATTTCAATTAAAGTATTATCCGGTATATGTGAAAAGTAATTATGTGCAACTAACATAAGCGGTATGACAGGTTAGTATTTGTAGAGAAATGCATTGCTGTCACTGGAACAGCTCCTATAAAACGAAGTGGTGTTTGTTTTAAAGTGAAAAATGCACACATGTCACAGTAAGTGAGCTGCTCTCAAGGCAAAACCTAATCTAACGCTAATATCAGCCCAAAATCAGTGCATAATTCCTAGATATTTTAATTCTTCTAATCTTTTAAAGACTATTTACCTACAGCTACTTTATTTTGAGACTCTCATTAATACATTTACAATTATACCTTAGCAAATGGCTAGTAAATCTGCACCAGCTTTGCTTATTTCCAAGGTGTTATGAGTGTTCAAAACCACAGCAAGTCATATTTGACGGCTGCTTGTGCCTAACATATTTTTATTCCACAAGCCGACAGCACATTCAGTTAGTAATGACCACACATATTCGAATGCATAATGAATTGTTCTTACTGCAAAAAATAGATATTAAACTCATGCATACATACCTAAAGGCACTGCAATTCATCTTCCCTGTCCAGTGGGATGAAGTACATTTGTAAAGTGCTCTGGTTCATTAACAGTTAACTAAGTGACAAATGTTCACCCAGCTGAAAGGGACACCCCACAAGTGCCTTTACATGCCAAAAATGAACTTTCCTGTTCTGTGTCAGACGTGATTTCACTAACTAAAGATACGAGTTAATATTCATCTAACTGCAGCTTACTAGGGGAAAAAAGTAGTTTCACTGTAAGAAAGTTAATGAAAACAGTAATAATGTCTTCACAGTGTAAGTTTTCTTCTTAAAGAAGAAATCAACAATAAATGGATTGATGGCTAGAGTGAATCTTTTCAGTGAAAAAGTCCTTCACTTAGAAAAAGGTAAAGCAACACTCTAAGAGTACTAAGAATTTAATTCCTCAGTACCACAACTGCAAGGCAATTATAGACCTTGAAGTTGCGACTGTCCTTTGTGCCTTCCCAAGTAGCTGGACAGAGCCCTGCCTTCCTGGAGATGGCTGAACACCTGCCTGCTGATGGGAAGTAGTGAACGAATTCCTTGTTCTGCTTAGCTTGCATGTGCAGCTTTTGCTTTACTTATTCAACTGTTTTAATCTCAACCCACAAGTTTTCTCACTTTTACCCTTTCGAACCTCTCCCTCATACCACCAGGGGGAAGTGAGCGAGCGGCTGTGTGGAGCTTATCGCCAGATGGGGTTAAACCATGACACTTTTGTAAAGAAAGTTTGAAAGAGAATGTGCTTTGCTTTTAAATCTGATGAAGTACACCCAGGCAAGGCAAGCTGAAGACTTGACACCTCAGAATAGCAATTTCTTTTGATGCAGTTACCTTTAGAAAGGCTATTGTTTTCTGTAAGATGTGAGGGGAAATAGGCAAAATCATCCCATCAGTCAAGACCCTAGGTAATAGTGCAGATGTAATTCCACATTAGTCTACTTGTGTATTTGGAAAACATTGATCTGTCTAGGTGTAATGTGAAGTCTTTCTAAAACTTACTGGGAATTTTCATGTAAGATTTGTCTCCTTGCTTATTTTCTCTTGCAGTTGATCTTTTGGTCTTCTCTCTGATTCTCCACTTTTTCTCTACTTTCCTGGCACACATACAGCCACATTCTGATGAACTAGAAACACTCCTTTAAAATATCAAGCTGAGGCTTTGGTGATAGATGGTGCACGAAAGCCAAAATGAATATACATGCACACTATACTAAGCAGGGGGGAGAAAACTTTAGGACTTAAATTTTTAAATACACACCATCATGTCACACTAGCTCTGCTGCAGATTTGTTAGTTGCCTGAAGTCATAAACTATAGCAACAACCCCTTGAGTATACACAGGCCATTTGCTCCACATTCATATATTATACAGAGATTTGTTGACTGTACATGCACACTTATTTAGAAGAAACTTGTCAAGCTATTCTTGTTTTTATCCAGGGGCTTTAACAAAATATTACAGCACCAACACCACTAAAATGAGAATTAATACACAGTTATTTGCTGGAAAATTTTACCATGAGTCAGACTACCAGTTAAACAGAATATGCAGTTTGAAAAAAAAAAATTGTTTATGTCTCAGAGAAAATTTTCTCCCAGAAAATATCACAGCCATGCACACTCACAGAGCAGAATTACCATTCTGAATAAAAATGGTGAAACCTAAGCTATCCACCTTTTTTTTTTTTTTTTTTTTTTTNGCTAGCGTAAACAATTGACACTTTCAGCCTAATGATCAGTAAGAGGAACAGGAAATAACAGGTTTGTTACACCTGGACATCAGAACTCAAGAATATCCACCCTGGTGAGACCCCCACCTGCAGTGCTGCGTCCAGCTCTGGGGTCTGGGGTCCTCAGCACAGGAAGGACATGGAGCTGCGGGAGCGAGTCCAGAGGAGCGTCACAAAAATGATTAGAGGGCTGGAGCACCTCTCCTATGAGGACAGGCTGAGAGAGTTGGGGTTGTTCAGCCTGGAGAAGAGAAGGCTCCAGGAAGACCTTATTGCAGCCTTTCAATACTTAAAGGAGGCTTATAAGAAAGATGGGGACAGACTTTTTAGTAGGGCCTGTTGCAATAGGACAAGGGGTAATAGTTTTAAACTAAAAGAGGGTAGATTTAGAGTAGATGCAAGGAAGAAATTTCTTACAATAAGCATGATGAAACACTGGAACAGGTTGCCCAGAGAGAGGGTAGATGCCCCATCCCTGGAAACACTCACGGTCAGGTTTGACAGGGCTCTGAGCACCCTGATCTAGTGGAAGATGTTGCTGCTCATTGCAGGGAGGGTTGGACTAGATGACCTTTGAAGGACCCTTCCAATCCAAACTGTTCTATGATCCTATGATTTATTAGACATGGCAACTGTGTTAAGGAATATAAATAATTATTAGAAAACACTAAGAACAAATAAGAGTCTTATTTGACATGTTGTAAAGTATCTTTAAAACAACACATATAAGGGATACCAGAATTTTTTGACAATTCAGCAATTCTGCTATCTTGGCTCACTAGAAAAATACTACTACTGGAATGCTTAATAGCTGGCAGAACCCCTCCCCGTAAATGTCCTAAATACCAGTAAACAGTAAAAGAGAAAGACATCAGCATTTACTACCTTAAACCTGCTGGGCAAACCCTACTGCAGAGCCAATTAAATGACATTCCTTGAAACATCTTAAGAATTATTTTTTTCTCAGAACTACTCGTTACTTTTGATCTTTCCTATTTCTCACATAAGGACAATTCAGCACACTGTTTCCACACCAGTGAAATGAATTCATTCTAGTGGTGACAGCAGCCGTGTGTAAATAAGCATCAGGATCATTATTAGGGCATAAAAGTGGTGCAGTGTTAAGTACGTGTACATTAAGGCTTTTGCATGAGTTAGAATTAACTTGACCAAGTATTTAAATGAATTGTTTTCTTAAAAGTTGCTACAGATAAAATATTGGGTAATGCCTACTTAATCTGTATTCAGCAGGCACTGATGAGAAATTATTGGGTACCATAACCACCACTACTCTCCTTGTTTTTAGCACCGCTTATTTCCCCAGTGTGCACACGCTGCAGCGATGTCACTCTTAGAAATCATGATTATAGCTGACAGACTAGCTGACTGATTTTCCCAAATCACTGTAAGCTTGTTTAAGAGGATTAAAAAAGCTTTATATTGATTTAGCAATACAAGGTACTTTTAATGTGTTTAAAGAGCATCCATACAAGGTGGTTATATCAATTTACCCCATCAGTTTAGCGGGTTATCCAGACAGATTGATGCATCAGTCTAACTGTATCACTTGCTAAACTGATCAGTTAAATTGATACACCTCTTTGTGTACAGAAAACATGATGTTAAATGCACAAATTGCTCTACAGATAAGAAACAGAGTTCCCATAAGATATTTTTACATTTCTCACAGTTTTATATGCATCTTCTCCATGCCTCAAGTCTACCGTATTTTTAGGGCTGCCACATTTACGTCCAGAATTTCACAGACAGCAATATGTGAGTGGATGCTATATGGTTTTTCCAATACTTTGAGGGAACAGCAGACATACTGCACATAGAGTGCACTGATGATTGGTATGTGTACCGTAAATCTGTCACTTCCTGAACTTATCAGGCTCACTATTTGATATATATCTAACTTCCAAGGAGGTTCACACTTTCAGCATGTGTACTTGCACAGCAAAAGTTTTCAGGAATTCCTACACAAGCCAGACAAATGTCCTTAAGTTCCTTTCAGAAAAAAATATCTAACCAGGGAAATAAAATATATGTGGAAAACTTTAGGTACATTTAACTGTTACTATAGAAGAGAGTTTTGCAGATTTCCCATTTGTAAGCATCACCACAGTGCTATGAATTACCGGTGATTCTACCCTAACAAACCCTAACAGGGCAGGAGCAAGAGTAAAGCACAGCACACGAAGATCAGGATTTCATTTTAATGAATACACCTGCAGTTTTCCCAGACTGTAAGAGAACTCACACAAATCTCATTTTCAGACATTGCATGCCTGCATAGGTCACTCTGGTCCGTTGCCCAGTGATAGTTCCCAAGAAGCTGACTGCTACCTGGATAACAAGGCTTTTCACCATCTGCAAATTTTTGATTTGTGTATTCTCAGCATTGACAAAAGGAAATTTGTAATGTGGCAGGAGTGGAGCTAGTAGATTCTTAATGGTTAATAACTCAGGATTTGTCAGTTAGCTCTCTTCAAGAGATTGCCCAGAAACCCACTGTTTCATCTTCCAGCTTGTTTCCCATCAAATTACTATTAAATTATTCATAAATTATTACTTAGTTGCTTCACATCCCTGCAATACTAATTTTAACAGTTTCAAAGAGCCTGTAATACTAGCTTTCAGGTTTAAAAAATGCACATAGGCAGCAGTAAAATACATAGTACGGATAAATAAAATTAAAATCCAAAACCAGTTTTCCTTTTCCAATATAAACTCTAAAGACTCACCACCCCTTCTGGAGCTCAGCGATATCCCATTACCATCAGTTGCTAGCACATGTATCCCTTTGGACACATGAAAATATAATACACATAAAAATAACCACCAGCATTCTTGGCATTTCAACAGTTTCCTAATAAATTAGGCAAGTAAAAAAATATTTTATCTAGATTTTTTAATGTTACAGCTAACCCCTTCAGTCTCTAAATAAAACGGTGCAGGTAAAAACACAGGATGGCTTCGTAACTGTTTCAGGAAAAGATAAATGCACACACCTTGAGATAATAACTAGTCAAAGTGCAAGTACTGTGCCATTAGTGGGTGAGCTGCTGATTAGTCAAAAAGAAATAAAACTGTCATTGCAGGCTAAAAAGGAAAAAATAAGCAACATTTAGAATTTTATCATGAGGAAAATAGTATAGCATAGTATAGTACAGCATAGCATAATTCCATGAAAAAAGAAATCAGACTTGTTTTAAAAAATAAAAATTGCAGTATTCATTAAGTTACTCCACTCAAGTAAACGTAATTGAGAGATGAGCATTTACTTTCCCAAAATGTATCATGAAAATGAATAGCATGAAGGAAGCGCAGACATTCTGCGTATCTACTCCCGTATGCTGCACCAGGACCATTAAAATCACATGAATTATTTTGTCAAACTGCTTAGGAAGTTCAGAGATGGTCTTAAAATAGTAATTTATCTCAAAGTTGGTATGAGCAAGGCTCCTTTATTCTCTTTAAACCTTAATTAGTGTACTTAAAATGTAAGTTGCGTTATCAAATGTAATTAATCATATTTTAGGGTGGGGGTATTTTGAGCTTTAAATTGACTTACATTCTGCTACTTGGTATAATCTTGTGCCCGTCTCTGAACCATGTCACTTGTGGTCTCGGATAGCTGAGTATGTGTAGGAAGTTCAGAACTGCAGCTTGTCCTTGAGTCACTGTTTTTTTCTGGTTCGTGTCCATGAAATTTCCCATGTCTGCAAAGAAAAAAATTATACTGAGAGTCCTGGAAGCTCTTGTCTCTCTTCCCATTTCTTTTTGGTAGAGAAAGAAACAATGGTGTTTTACAACAGACATTGGCATCGCTATAATTAGTCAATATGACACAACAGACCATGAGACACTGCTGATAAATACAGATTTACAAGAGCCGTAAGGCAAAAGGCAAAGCCAAGAGCTGCTGGTGCACACAAGAAGAGCATCAGCCAGCAGTGCTGCCTGGCCTCAGTGCTCTCCTGCAATGACTGAGTCCTTCTTAACTGAAAGTGACATTTTAATTGAGGTTTGGTGGGGTTTTTTTAATAAATCCTTGTACAATATAAAAGAAATTCCTGTGCAATGCAAAGGAATGCAAATGGTGTATATAATGTTACAATTTTTTTAAATCCTTTTATCCATAGCTACACAAACAGACAAGCAGTTGGATCACTTGTAGTCAAACCAACATACAGTCAGACCCATGCAAGTAAGCCACAGCACCCACACAGCCACCAGAACAAGGCTGTAGTCGCGTTGGTAGTTCTTCGTTCTGGCATTATACTATAATTTAAAAAGTGGATCTAAATCTCTGACATTTACAAAAGCATCATAAGCATTAAAGAGTGGCTTTTAACAAAAATTTTAATGGAAGAAAGAAAACTACTGTTGCAGAACCTCTGTCTCTGAAGCTTTTATTTCATGGACAACTTCACAGATCTATGGAGACCTTGTAAAAATTCAGTGAGTGTTTTCTTCTTTTGCCATTTTTCTTTTGCCATTTGTATCACATTCCTATCCATTAAAATAAACAGGGCTGTAGATAAACAGGGCTGGAGGCTCCTACTTATTCACCCTCCAAAGAACTTCTATGCATTTTAATTTGCTTTAAACCAAGAAGCTGACACACACAGAGAGCTACTCTGCCTTCTGCCACTGCATTCCTTTTTTTTTTTTTTTTTTTTTNTTTTTTTTTTTTTCCCCAGGACCACAGGGTTCTTTACAAGTTCTCTGCTGCAGAGAGGGATGCACGGGACATTGAAACACAGCAGACTGCTAACAGGTCTGTGGATAGCAGGAGATGAGAAGAGACAGAACAAGAACAGAAATTAAAAACACATGGTATTTTAAAGAAGCTTTAGCATCTTGGTGATTTTCAAGTTATTTATTCAGACATAATCAGCATTGTACTTCCCCTCTTGCTCCATATTTCTTACAACTGTAATCAGATCATCTGCTTGAAAAGGAGTTTCAAACCGCGTAGGTGGATCTCATTAACTTCACTGTCTTATGATTATTTTAGTCTTTACAATCCCAGAGTTTTTAAGCCCATTCTGTAATTAAGATTTACTCAGCAGTGTTCTCACAACTAGCTGTTCCCATCCGGTTCAGCACTATGTTAGTGTGTGTGGAGAACCTTTTTTAAACTATTTAACTAGCTCCCTGCTACTTCAGAGATCCAGGATGTGGAAAATACCTCAGATCTTTCTCAATACACACTGTAATTGTGCCTTTCAATTTTTCACTAGAGATCCTGAGCTTAAGTGTATCAGGAAGCATCCTCTATCCAGTGCTAAAAAAGTTAATTTCCTGGGATCTTTACATCGTTAGCTCCCAGGATCTCTGAAACAATATCACTGAGAGATCCAACATCAAATTACTGACATTACAGACACAGCCACATAATTTACTGTAACGAAGTGGTGAACAAGATAACAAAATTACATAGTAACATTTGCAACTTTTTTTTAATATTTTTATTTTGAAAAAAAGGACAGGGCCTAAGTTTATTCTTATTTCCAGATGAGTTATTTGGATTATATTTTTTATACGTTAACTGAAAAAAAAGAAAATTAGAGAACGTGATCATTTCTTAGGTCATGTTAACTAACTCCTGAGAAAACCAATTTAACATTTCCAAATGGAAGTTAGGTATCAAATCAGAGGTCAACTCCGAAAAACTCTGTGCAGTACAAACTAAAGAGGTACAAACATCGAGGTGTTTGGTTTACAAATGTGTTGAGAACAGACTTTAAAAGTTTGGTTAGCAAGGTTTTCGCTGCAAAACAACTGCTTATTTTGCATCGCAAGAATTATGATCTAGAATCTTCATGGACCTATCTCTACCATAAAGTTTCCTTTCAGATATCCTCTGCTGGGATATTTTTTTTTTTATCGATTGTTTATTTTGTGCTATATGGCCTTTCCTGCACATTCAGGGAAAGATACAATAACTTCCTCATGCTACAGCTATCTCCAAACTATCATCTTGCTTTGATGGCTCTGAACGGCTCAAAGCTTGCTCTGAAGACTTAACGGTGCACTGCTTTGAACTCTTTCCCAGAAGATAACTAGAGAAGGTGCAAAACTTCTTGCAATGAAATAATTTAAAAATTTATTAAATATGATATCTAATAACTTTTCAGACTAGCAAACGTTACATGTACGTTGGTTTTTTACGCACAAAGAGAATCGGTCAGCTAATGAATCACAGAACAGCTCCCATTCAAACATACATGCCACTTGAACTTCAGATCTTCTCTGCAGCAACGCCCCCATCCTGTTCCGTACGACACACCGATAAAAGCCAGCATCAGACCTCTGCAAAGCTGGGATGATGTACCTGTAAAATAAAATGCAGAATTATAGTGCACTTCCTCCTCAAGGCAGATCTATGCTACTTTATGGGACATTTCTTATTTCTCCTCTAATATTTTACACATTGACTTAAATGCTTATTGTATTTTTGTCCTTACAAACAAGGCCAGGCTCGATGAGGTTTTGAGCAATCTGGGCTAGTGGGAGGTGTCCCTGCCTGTTGCAGGGGGGTTGGAACTGGATGATGTCTAAGGTCCTTTCCAGCCCAAACCATTCTGTGATTTTCATATAGACTCTGGTCTTTGGCTACAATATTGTCTGTTCTATACAGATGAAAAGAATACTCGGAACACACTAAATATCTTTCAGTCTTAAGATCTACATTTCATAAATACTAATTAGCTCTCCCCAAAGTTTCTTGAAATACAGACTTAAACGTTTTCCTTAGTTTTATCTACCCTCATCCATTAGGAAAAGACACCTGGTATTTTGTTCATAAGAAGATTACAACCTAAATGTAGGCATTAGGAACACTTGCAAGAAATATCAAAGCCCTCCAATGAAAAAAGATGTTCACTACACAGCGTGACCCTGCAACTCAGAAGGATACTGGAAGAGACCCAGCGCACTGCACGTTGCGTCTGTTCTGCCCTTCACCGTACTTCAGAAGTTACTTAGCCCACTAATGCTCACCTTCCTTATTCAACTATATCTGATTACTCAACACGAAAATGAGCTGATAGGCACAGTTTTAATGTGAATCAAACACATGAATAATATAGATAATCCTGCATTAAACAAACGTTAATCAAAGTGGATATTCTCCCGGTCACCTTCTGGAGATACTACGGTAGGATTAATGAAAGTCTTTATGAAAAGATATGGAAAACTAAAACTGCTGAATTTTAATCTTCGAAATTTAATTCCACTAAAAGAAAGCATCTCCTCTCATACTCTCACATACTATACACACCCACACACCGAGCTTAATATCTGAACAGGATCAGACAGCATCAAAACAAAGGAGGTAGAAGAAATCTCGTTTAAGTGATAAATGAAGAGTGTAATCACTGCATTATCATTATAATTAAATACACTAGAGCAAATTGGTCAGACAACCAAATACGGTGAATTAGAACAGAGCCCAACACCACGGCCAAATTTTAGCCATTTCCTGTGATTCCTAGGAGACCCTGGCTTCCCAAGTATCTGAGTTGTAGGCAGCTGTGCTGTCTGTCTGTCTGTCTGTCTCTGTGCCTAGTGCTGACTCCTCCTGACCTCCTTTGGAGCAACCAGCAAATTTTCTCCAGTGACTCTGACAACTTGTACTGGGAAGATAAGGAAGACTCAAACCAGTGCTGTTTGGGGGTAGTAAACCCAACAATCAGCACACCAACACCTACTGGCCAGTGAGTATATAACCCGGAATTAGCTGTGTTTCCTCCTGCCTGGTGAGTGTGCCATAGGAAACAGAGTGACAAAACAGGTGACAATACAAGGCACAGGGTAGAAATCAATAGGACACGTGCCTTCCGTAGTTCCTTACAGAATCATTTCCTTCTCTGGCAGGCAGATGATTGTTGCAAATCATCATTACCAAAAAAAAAAAAAGTTCTGACAAATGAATATTGACAATTGATTTCTACACTTCATTTTACCTAATAGTTTATAGCTCAACAAGCTTTTCTTCCTCCTATAAAGATTTAGTATTCTACTTGGCTAACATTATTCCTGTGCTTGTCTATTAAATAGAGCCAAAACTAAAGGCTTCTTTCCTTGGTATTCATCCATATAAGACAGTAATGCAGAGTCAGTTTTCCTGCCACTAGGACAAAACAAATCAATTAAATCAGAAGTGTCCTACTTCAGTTTCCTTTTCTGACTTATTAATGTTTCAGCAGGAAACATTTTTACTATGTTGCCTGAAGAAAAGAAAATCTTTTAAAAGTTTACAGTGAAAATCCCATCTACCTTGGAAATTCCAAGACAGCCCAAACCAAATGAGTGGTTGACTTCTCAGTGGAACTACTGGGCAATAATGTGCAGGTAAGGAAAGAAAAAATAGAAGAATCAAATAATAAAAGTAAAAAAAAAAAAAAAAACAGAGGATAGAACATATGTTTATATTATTTGAGACTAACTTGAGAATTACAAATGTGAGCAAGAGAGAAATAGACATTCATGGAATTTCTAATTCAGTGTTTATGAACAGTCTTTATGCACCTGATATGTCTGATTATTTTTTAAAATATACTTTTCTATTGACCTAACAGTCTAAATACTGCTTTTTTTGCTATGTTTTCAACATTCTATTTATTTTCTGATATGCAAGAAGGGATACAAACAGTGCTTTCTAAATTCAAAATAAGACTTTCTTCCACTACGTGAATTTATACCAAAGGTTAATACAATTTTTTACAGTGACAAGACATAATTTTGCTTTAGGTTTGTCTGCACTCTAACTTTCAAGACAGAAGATCTTCCCATTGTATAGATGCCAGGAGGTTACTTAAGGTTTCTGGGAATCTGTGCAAGTACTTTAGGAAGTCAGAGCAGACAGTTTCTCTGCTTTGAATGGTACAGCAAACCAGAAACTGGCTGTTTAGAAAGTTTCCATAGAAAGATGTAAAGTGACAAGCATAAAAGAAAACTTCAAGGGACTGCAATGAATCAGAGCTTAAGGATGAGGTGGTATCAAACACCTAATGAGAAACCCTGGTTAATGCTTTCTTACAGCTTCCCCACGTTTCATTCCTAATTTCAAATTTACACCCTCATTTTAATTTTAAATGCTCCCCCAACATAAAAAAGACCTGGACCTGTTGGAGAGAGTCCAGAGGAGAGCCATGAAATTGGTCAGAGGGCTGGAGCAGCTCCTGTGTGAGGACAGGCTGGAAGAGTTGGGGTTGTTCAGCCTGGAGAAGAGAAGACTCTGGGGGGACTTCCCGTACCTGAAGGGGGCTACAGGAGAGATGGGGGGGGCTCTGGATCAGGGAGTGCAGTGAGAGAACAAGGGGTAACGGGTATAAGCTAAAAGAGGGTAAATTTAGACTAGACATTAGGAAGAAATGTTTTCCTGTGCGGGGGGTGAGGCAGGGGCCCAAGGTGCCCAGAGAAGCTGTGGATGCCCCATCCCTGGAGGGGTTCAAGGCCATGCTGGATGAGGCTTTGGGCAACCTGGGCTAGTGGGAGGGGTCCCTGCCCATGGCAGGGGGTGGGACTGGATGATCTTTAAGGGTCCCCTCCAACCCAAACTATTCTGTGATTCTATGGTTCTATAAGACTTAAAAGTGAATTTATAGGCTACAGGTTTTAAACAGCCATAATAGTAAAGACAGAATTAAGACCAAATGTATTTTATTAGACAGTCATGTAACTTACTATCTATCCAAACTTTTAACAAGGAATTTATGCATCAACTGATCTAACCTATTTTATACAGTATAAAATTTAAAATGTCCAATGTTAAAACCACAAATATAATGATCAGGTAATTTTAAGTAGTTTGGGAGGAAAGCATGCTGCTGCTTAGACATAATTTCCTAAATTCAAATAAAGTAATATTTCAGGCCAGAAAAACAAATATGGAAAACACACCTGGCCCAGAACTTAATCCAAAAGAAAAGAAAGAAAAAAAACAAAGAAAAAACTCACTGCCTGAACTTTAAGACCCTTAACTTACAGACATAACCAAAATGGCTACTGCAGTCAGCAAGTCTGATTTGTTTTCATTACATATATCTCAGATCACAAAGAATTTATAAAGTTGTTTTATAAATTCTTAATACAAACTAGTATATGCACAGTCACTACAAAAGCCAGTCTGTGCACATTATCAGCATCGTTTCACAAAGAAAAGCTGTTCATTCAGGGTCACCAATGTCAAAATGCAAAGACTCCAATTAGTTCTTTACTCACTTGGTGAGTTATAAGCTTTGAATATTTTCAGCCTGTTACAAAGAGTTCAGAAAAATAACTGAGACACACTAAGTAATATCAATTACCAAAAATGTTTGATTGATGATTCAAATTGCAGCAGAAGTCACTTATACGGGAAAGATTCATGCATTTAAACAGAGTATTTACCCAAGAGAACTGCAGAGCAAACTATTCTGGGGTCAAAGTTTAAATTTTGCAACTGGAATTTTTATGCCTAAGCATATCTTTTCCTTGCTTTCATTCATCCTAATGCACCTGTGCCATATAATATTTTCTGGAAGCGTAAAGCTTTGCATTTCTATAGAATCAAAATCCCATTTGGCTTATCTCTGACCATGGTGTAGTAGTTGGGCTGCAGCTTCTAATTAATTTATTATATCAATGTTATTTTATTATTAGAAACCAGTAGTTTCCTATCTTCTTAATCACCTCTGCAACAGACGTTTTAATTAGAAATAGAAACAAGAGCAATATAAAAAATGCAAAATTGATAAATATAGCTTGTATCACGATCTGACATTCTCTAGACTGAATGAAGTCTAACGATAAGAAACAAGGTACTGTATACAGGTGTATACACAGCTCGGGAAAGGTGATTCTAACTTATCCTGCAATGCACAGTAAAATTACTATTTTGCATTAGGATGTGCACTTATTTAAGAAATACCATGGCATTTTAATCTTAGTTTCAAAATGTCACACGTTCTATTCAGGTTTCTCCTAGTATCATGAAATGTAAGTCTCTCAGCAACTAGCACATCTACAAAGCTCGAGTTCTAACCTTTGCTTTTTGTTCATTCCATGTTCATGTGTTCTGTCCTCCCACACCATTTCTTTGTCTCACTTGCTCAGCATCTTGTGCATTTAAGAGCTGTTGTCAGCGCCTTCTACCAAGAAGCTACAATAGACTCTGCTGTTGTTGATCAAAACAAGTGGCATTTACACCAAGTGACGCTCAAACCTTCTGTGATTAATTGTGCTATTAGAGATTTTTTTTGTTTTCTAAAAAGTATTCACAAATCTCTTCTATAAATTGAACAACACACCATTATGTGTGTATGGCTCATTTTAAGGTATCAGCGTATCTCAAGGCTTGAAAGCAGCAGCCATTAATAGACACAATTACTCAGGGCTAAGTGGTCTCAACTAAATCAAAAGCCTTTAATTTCTAGGAAAGTTCATACAGAACTGTATGTTTGGTTGGGAACGCAGCTGCTAAATACTTTATGTGCTAAATGACCCATAAGAGTCTTAAAATGCTATTTAAAGATTTTTTTTTCTCCATACTGTTCTGTAAACGTAAATAATGATGGAAAATAGAGCTAATGTTAGGTTCCAATTCTAAAAATCTTTGAGAAAAGTAATTATGGTCTACCTTGTGTAACAATATAGAATTTTATATAATTATCTGCATTTTATACTAATCTATACTGTAATTTCTGTCTATAGTAAGGGAACACAACTTTTCCCTACCTTAAGCAGTATAATGACCAAAGCGCAGTATTTAGCTTGGTTTGCTAAAGACACAAGTTTTATAAAAGGGCTCTGCCACCTGTCACATACCCACCCCTTATAACTTGTGACTTCACTAGAGAATTTCAACAAAATTTGAAAGCAATAAATAAGTTGCATAAATATTAAACTTATATAAGGTTACAGAAATTGCCAGCTGCATTAGGGAGACCCAGTTAATGCTCCCATGAAGGAAAAGCAGACAGAACTTGTCTGGTTTGCACTTTGATGCTTGGTCAGCCATCTGCTGTCTATCAGCAAAAACACAGCTCTGATTTAGCCACCGTATGGTTTTTCTCTTGCTTGATGGGATGTCTTGGGGAATGAGGGGCAGGGAGTCAGCGAGGTCCTGGGAGTTAAGTGCATAATCATAGAAGAACAGTTTCCTAAACTACAAGATTAATTTTCACATCTTTAGAAGTGAAACCAAAAGTTTCATATGCAATTTCAGACAGACCACATTCTTTTAGACCTTATAAAATAGTCCCATTGAGCTTAGCTTTGTTCAAGGGTAACCAGCACTGCATACGTAACATCTAGCTAAGGAATACGCCCGTTCTATATCACAAATACAGGTAGCCTTACATCTCTAGAAAAAAAAGCATTTTTTGGTACTTAACAATTCTGTGTTAGGACCCTTGTTTTGGAGTGTGAAATATCATTTTTACCAAAGGAGATTCTCTCATAGGGACCCCATTAATTCACAAAAAACTATCTGCTTTCATGATAAAAAACATTGTCAATGTGTTGGTACATACAAAGGAGTTCTGTGGTATTGGGGATTTTGGCAGAGGATGTTTGTTTTAGGGGTTTTTTGCAATTACACTTAGAAAAGGCTATTATATAGCTTTTATTTACTTATATTCACTGGAGTAGGCGGTTATTTCACTGTCATTGTGTAACCACTTAAATTCCAAGGGCCAGCTGCCTTCGGCAAGGCACGTAAGTACGAGTCGATTTCCTTCCAAGTGTATCTGGGGCAAGCCTGGTTCAGTCTTGAAGTATGGTGCAACATCATCTGAAATACAGAGAGAAAAATGTTTTGTAAGCCATTGAAGCTAGTACAGTATAAACCACTGATATTTAGCTCATTTCTTCTCAAAATGGCCAACACAAACCAACAGACAACGTGATTCAGTAGGTAAGGCTTGCACCGCTATATTCATGACTAAGCTTTACCTCTAGAGGCTGAATTCACAAGATCTTGATAACCTTCACCCTTGGCACTTATTTAGAAGAGAAGTGCCCACTCAGACGAGCCTTTGTCCATGTTTACTATTTATATATACAAGAATTTCAGCACTGTCTACTGTGGCAGGCAGTGAAGAGCCCTACTGGCTTCCCCCCCCCCCGCGAGGATTACATCCACTCAAAGGGGTTTTTTTTGTTTCTTGAGAAGAAACCAGAAGATTAATCTTGGATAGAAATTATTGTCACAGCAGGAGAAGTCTCAGGGTAAACGAAGAATTTTGACAGAAAAAAAAGAGTTCAGAAAAAAACACCTCACAAAATCCCAGGAGTACTGTGTTTTTCAACGTTATTGCCAACCAAAATTTATTTGCAAAATTCTCAACTGGTAAATTGCCAAAGCTCCAACTCAAACACAGATCTATAACAAGTCTACAATGGTTGGAGACCCCTCCCTTGTCACCTCTGGAAGATGAAGGTTTTCAGACTTCACATGTCAAAATCCTACTTGTAGGAACTACTGTACTCCTACTATAGTAGGAACCCTACTATGTAGGAACTACAGACCTAATGTTAGAAGTTTACAAATACCTTCTATAACAGAAGTTAACATGTTTATGTATACATATAAAATACACAAGTTACATTCAAGGTCAGAGACTTAATACAAAATACAGAATAATATTAATAGGTAGATGTTACTGCACTCTGCTTTTTAGGAGTACAGACAGTGTGTGTGCATTTTATAAATAAAATTTTAAAAAATATATACACAAATGTTGTCCCTGTGCCACTAACTGTTACAGTTTATGGGGAAGTGACCTCATGCACTGTTCCAGGCTGGATGAAATTTTGGACTCGACAGGTCACACACCACAATCAGTAACAGCTGATAGCCACCCACAGCAACCACACACACCCGGGAAGAAGGAGCTCAAGGCACAGGATGTCCGTGGCTTTCAGGGTGCCCCAGCGCTCCACCGAAGATGGGGACAGCACTGGGTGCGCAGCTCAGCCTGGGGAAGGCAGCCTCTCTAAACCCTTCCCTTTGCTTTGCCCCTTACCAGGGAACTTTTCTGCCTCAGCGGATGCCCAGCAGCACAGCCCCATCTCCAGCCCGGCCGGGCAGTGCCGGGGCAGCAGCTGCGGTTCCACTGGCTGCGGTCAGGGAGTCACAGGTCGGCTGTTGCCAAACTATTTGTTACAATTGGCTGTAACGTTGGACATCAGCTGCACGCACATCTGATGATTTGTATTGACAAACTGTCTCACTAGTTTTTAGAATTTAACCTCAGAAAGATATAATTATTTTGCAGAGAAAAAGCACATCATCTCAAAGCAGTACCTACAAAATCTGACCTAACTGAATTAAAAAACATACTTTGAGGTAAGGCTCTTTTCTGAATTGTAGCATTTTAAACATTTTCTTTTTCAAACAAATTGATTAATGGCTAGTGCAGATCAGGAATATTTTCTTTAAACTGGATATACAGGCAGCTATGACAATTCAACATATGAGAAAACAGGAACAGTTCCAAACCAGCAGATACGCCCAGGCAAACCAGAGATGGTCTTTGCACTTCTCCACTCTACTACATGACTGAGATTACATTCTGCAAAGCTTCTTTTTTTGTTGTTTTAATGACTGCAAATATTATGAAGTCTTATCTCAATTCCCATTTTTTCCTAACTAGTAAAATCAACCAATATTTTAAAACTTTATAATGACAAATTTAAGCCAGAGCTAGACGATGTTAGGGTGAAATACAGTTATTTTACCTAGAGCAAAATGCAATTTTTTACAGAGATATTTCTAAACAAGTGAGTAAATATTAAATCCTTCCAAGTGCTTCACATACACTTTGGGGAGGCTCCCAAGGGAGTTACGAGACCAACACTTGTGAGACTAAAGGCGTCAGGCTGCCCCTGGAGCTGAAAGGACAGTGGCAGGGAGTTGTGCTGGTGTTCAGGGGAAGGGGTTGCAGCAGAACCCGGTTAGTAAACTGAAATTATTAGTGCCAAGTCCCTTGAGAACAATGACATTTACCTGCCAGTATATAGAGGCCGATGAAATGAGCTTGTTAAACTATTCCTCCCTGAAGAAAGTTCAGCCACTCGGGGAGATCACAATGAAGCTGGTATTGGCATCATCAGCCTCTACCCGAGTAATCTGTTGATCCTGTTTTTCAGCAATTTCAAGACTCAAGCAGCATAACCTCCTTCATTATCTCACTCTGAATTATCCACTTATTGCTTCTCACTTACGTCTTTCCAAGAACAAATGATTTATTTGAAAGACAAAGACTCCTGCCCACCAGTCTGTCATTCAGCCCTACATCTGCTACTCAAATATTCCAAACCCAGTGATGCTGCAACCCACTCAGAGCTATTTCCCACTTAAAGTCTCACAATCAAGCTGGTATTACATGAAAATGATTATCAAAATTCAGTCCAATTCTGGTAGAAGCTAAAATTCAATAGACCTATGGGAATATTTGTATAAAGAATATATCATGCGTTAGAAATTACCCCAGCTCTCTGGAAGATTTACTTAAACATTTGAAGCAATTTTATCTTCTGATCTTTTATTCCCAACTTTCTCATCAATCACATACCAGCGGTTTATCAAATTCTATTATGTAATCAGAGCTCACTAAATATCCACTGAAAGTAGAAATGAAAATAAAATACTGAGGAAAGATTCCAGTAGCAGTAAAGCTCCGATGACTTTGGCATTTCTGCAGCACACTGCTCCTTACACCTCAGACACTTGATCAAAACTGGGCTCCACCATAAGATTTACATCTTCAGGCTGGAATGGAAAGCATCCTTTCAAACCAGATTGACAAGGACAAGTTTGGTTGTTAAAGAGCAAACGAATTTTCCTAGGAAATGGGAAAACTGGCACGAAAAATTAAAGCCATCTCAGAAAGAAAACTGTGGGAAAGGAGGAACGGATCAAGGGATGGAAAATACAAGAGCGTCATTTAATAGGTATGAGATACTTGTGTTTTATTGATTAAATACAGGAAGTGCTCATCATAAGGCTAAGCTTGGCCAATCAAGGGTTTAGAAGACATGAGAGCATCTCAGTTTTATTCTATTGAAGGACGGAGCAAAAAGCTAATAAAAATCCTACCTGAGTCCTAGGAACAGGAATAACAAAATACTGGAATTAATATTCTTAGCTAAAACAGCTTTCTGCCTACAAAAAAAAATAATTAAGTATTCATGCTAAATGTGTTAATACTTCCAGCCTCTCTGGCTCTTCAGCTACAGTCATTTAAAAATAAATATAATATTAATAACAAAATTGTCTAAGTTGCAAGGAGGAGTGAAAGGATAAGGTGCCAATCTGTTGGCACATTTATACAGCTCCTACAAATTTTCATGAAGTCTGCTCACCAAACTTGCCAACATCCTGACTAGTATCCTTAAAAGGATGGTACAGATTTATTTTTACGTAAATGTCAAGAAAAAATAGGATTGAATATGCCAAAATTATCTGGAAATTTTCTCCAAAACCTGTCTGCCTTGCTTTTGTGCGTCATTACAGTGCAAGAGCTCCATTACACTGCCAGGTCAGCCTGCTTATTTTCTTTCGTGTACATGCAAATCAAAGATGGATTTTTATACAGCTTCAGGATCTAATACAACCACATCCATACATTTTTGTTTGGATTAAAGCTGACAAATACAAAAATGGCGCTGTATGCAACTGTTACCTGCTTTGGTCTTCCCCCCAGCCCTAGCAGAGGAGATGCATCCCAGAAAAACTGAGAGCTCGCTCCTGCTCTGATCTCTCTGGAAATCATGTTCAGGCACAAACGTACAAATACGATTTGTAAGAGAAGGCAGTCTGACTGTACAGCTTTGTAACGAATGGAACGGAAACAAGAATTCGAAGAGTTGCTACTCATTAGTTAACCAAGGGAACCTGATCTCATAAGGAGAGCGTGAGTAAACAGGACTTCGGAAACTGAGACCACCTCAGGGACCTCCAACATACTCTCTAATAAACACGTTAACGAAGTTTGGCTGGTGATTGTTAGCCCTCTAACAGTTTACATTTGTAAAACACACAAACCAAAGTGAGATTAAATAGACCTTTCGATTACTACAGGGTGTTACAAGATCTTGAAAGCAGTCCTGGAGTCCTATCCCTCAGAAATCCATATATTTTAATTAAAGATGCAATTTGATCTTGAACACCTCTATCCTGCTGAGAAAAAGAAAGTTACCATACTCCAGAGAAGCACCACATCACCTTCATCAGTGAAAACCACCACAACTACCCCGTTAAAATCTCAGTAATTTTTTCTCCGGAGATGTTGCATATCAACACTCGTAGGTAAAATCATGTGCTCACATATTGAAGAAATCAGTTGCTGTAGTCCTGAACACACTCAGAGAAAGAATAATGTAGTGAGATAAATACAGAGAACAGGCTAAGAGATCCCCGTTGCCAGCTCTATTTGTCTTTGTTATCTATCTCTATTTTTAAGTCATTTTTAGGTGAACCAATACTGAGTATTAAGAGTAGATTAACCTGTTCATAAGTCAGCAAATATTTGAGCAGCTGTCTTTCCATCACTCAGGTCACCCAACAGATATGACACTGAAAATATTTTTTTAACTGAGATATATTTTTCAATACAATTGGCTTATTAAAAACCACATCTGTATTGATTTTGGGTTACTAGTCCCTGGTCAAAGCACAATGCACATCACCCTTTCTTCATCTGCATGTGTAAAGCTACAATCAACTGACACTGAAAAATAAAGAACAGAATATCTCTGAAGAATTTTCCAGGGAAATGAGACTAGATATATAAATTACATCGAGGCTGAACGATCAGCCCTGGAGAAGAGCTACAGTACAGAAATGGTTTTGCTGCCATTGTTTGCAAGGAAAAGGGACGTGAGCCATCTTCAGGTAGGTTAATGATAACTGCCATAGAAATAGTATTTTAAAAAAACGTCTAGGGGATTGAATGCATAATACAAAAGTATAGTTAAATTAAAAAGGAAGCTAGAGTCAAGAAAACCAAACTAAGATAGGAAGAATCTTTTCAGTAATCCCAAGAAAGTTCGGTACAACTATGGACAGCAGAATCCCATCGAAACCAGAGGGAAGTTCAGCTGCGACATTCTCAAGATGATGCTGAGCACACACAGTTGAGTACGAGCTGCTCTCTATTGATTGACAGATAATAATTGCAACCTGCTGGGGAATCAGGACCATTTTTTTTCTTATTCCCAACTTCGATTTGGAAAATATTTTTCTCTTCTTCTTTTTCAAAAGGACCTTTTAATCTTATTATCTTAGCTCCTGACAGGGATGCATACACATGCTAGCTCTGGATGCGAGTTGTATTCTCTCATGGAAATGAATTTCAATAGCTTATATGGCATAAGAATTTGGAAGTATTACATAGTAAATCTTGGGAAACGTATCAGCAAGTCAGATTGAACTCAGATATATTTGAATCAATCTTCTTTTGAATTGAAACCTTCTAAAATGCGTTGGTAAGATGCTGTGAAAGTTGGTATATGATCTATTCATAAACTGTCAACAATGTCAAACATACATTAGAGCATTCAGTCACTTGAACAGTATTGATTTGCAGGAAGGCTATCTTACCCAAAATATTGGATATTTGAGATTCAAATTTTCTTGGTTGGAAGTGTGACATAAATCACCAAGTACAACAATTAAATTTAAATTGCATTTTACTACCTCATTCTAAGCCTGGACTTGAAAGGACTGATGCATCATAGTGAATATTTCATTAAAATATCAGGTTATTTTTCAAATATACTGCCGTAGTTAAGAATTTTCACACAATGGTATAAAGTGGATTTCCTGAACTTTTATCAAAGACGATATCTGATTTTATATTGGAATAATACTGAAGGAACTGTATTCAAATCAGTCTTTCTTCCTCAATTGCATAAGTCAAGTAAATGAGCCCACACGGCCCATTTTTTCCCTCCTATAGATAAGAAAGATAACCTGCTTGTTGGATACCTCTACTATAATGTCTAAATGCAAATACAGTATCAGCTGAGGCTGATGGATAGCGCTTTTAAAGGTTTAATTGGGGATGGAATTGAATTGTTTTAGGACTCAGCAAGTTCTGTGAGAAAACCTACATAATTCTAGATTAAGTGACATTTATTTCTTTTAAATGCACAGTCACTGGGAGACAAGATTTCAATGGGTACCTTTTTTTGCCTTGAATAGGTCAAATAAGTAATTGGCAAGTCAGTTATTGGGTAATTGCCAATCATATATTTGATCTGGATGGAAGAAATATTGAACTTAAGATTGCATACCTGTTACACGCCATCCCAAGAGAAAAACAAAACATTCTGTAATGTATAGTTATGATTAGCTTTCAACAATTCAACAGAACAGGAGTCCCAAGTGGCAAGAATAAGTGTTTCACACTGATAGTTAAGTAGATTTAATTAAAAATTCTCTGTTTTTTTAATTGAAGCACCAGTTCTCTATTTCAGAATTACCTAAACGGCAGTGCAGATTCCACTTTGCTTCTAAACTCTTAATTTCCTGATGCAAACAGATCAAATGTTTTTCCCAAATCTTGACTAATACACAGTACTGTTTCAAAGTACAAACGTGGAAATTCATTCCCTAAGGAACTTTGACAATTCTAAGATACACACCATGAAATGACTTGCTACAAGAAAACCTGTTTTAGTATTTCCAACTTTTCTACCTTGTTTTACAGCATGAACATTTCCTGTTATATCTCTTCACCTCCTTCCATTTTTCCCTACAAACAGCCTTAGATGAAGCACAAAAATATATTTACATGTTATGATGAGATAAGACAAAAGAAAAAAACTAGAGCAGGTTTTTTTACAGTAAAAAAAGAAAATCTTACTACCACCAGTTGCTTAAAAGTCCTCAAATGTAACCTACTCTTCGCATTTATAAAACCTACTCCCTAACACTGTCATCTATGTAAAGACCATCCTTTCAACCGCTTCAGGATCACTTCTTGAAGAAGAATTCCCTTTTGAGAAAAGATTTCTTGAGTTTTATTAGAAACACTCAAAACACAACTGAAAGGAGGAGGGCCCACAGAAGCAAAAAGGAGAATTTTTACAGGACTTGAATTCTGACAGAAAAAAAGACAGTGTCCGGTTCAACGTAAAACTCTCTCGGTTATCCCCAAGTACACTGAGAAAGACTTTCCCACATGCAATTGTAACATTCTTTTCTTAAAATTGATTTCTTTAGCAGACCAGCTAAGAAGAAAAAAAGAAAAGAGCTGACATAATTTTAACTGAGCCTCAAGCAGCTCCTGATGTATTAACCTAAAGTCCCACTAAGGTTTCCTTTTCCCATTTAATTTCTACACCTCATGTTTCAGTTTCACTTTCTGACCTCCTGTAATACTTCAGTTGAGTCAGGGAAAAAAAAATAAAATTGGTTTGTTGTATATCAGTAGGCAATCACAATTCATAGTTTCATGAATTCATGGACTATCTGCTGCAAAATTAACAATCAAGAAGCTACAGATTATGTTCTTAAATTATGTTAGCGTAGTTCATCCTCGAAAAGCACTGCAGAATTATTTTTTGAAATATTCATGAAGTTATCTTAAAGAAAGTTACAAATGTACCAAGAGAAAAAGGCACGACAGCATACCAATCAGGCAAATAAAAGAGAACCCCTTAACTATCAAAACCAAAACAAAACCTCCAAAGAAACCTACAACCTCTCCGGGCTGAATTTGGTACCAAAGCATCACCTCCGTGCTTTTTCTATTCTCTTTATATCTAGCGATGTTTACAGAGACCTGCGGAGCTCCCCGGGAATAAGTTGTTACTGTTTAAATCTCAGCACGCAGCAGGGGGAAGGCGAAACCGCCTTACAGCCAGAGAACCCAAACATTGCAGGATTTCCTTCATTATCTTAACTGCAAAGGAAGCTACTGTTGTAACTCCATAATCTATAATCTCCAGCTACCGCAGGGCCAGGCTGATCACACTGATATCTACCCATCCACAGACACAGCCGCTAGCTATTCCTGCTGACACCAGGATGGAGGCAGGATGAAACCCTACAGAACATTTAACAGCACAGAAAAGGTAAAAACATAAATGTGCTTTCCACAAGTTCGTCCTTGGTATGAGAGGCATTCTCAGTGACTCTGCAGAAGATAAATTCAATCAGAAATGTAAACAGCTGCCGAGTGTCTGAAGTACCAGAACAGAACCACTGGTGCAGCAGGAGGAACAATGGCACAGCAACGGCGCCGCCAGACTTGAGAGCCCTGTAAGGCCATCTATTTATTATTTCAAGGAGAGAATTATTTCTCAACAGCAAAGCAGCTATGAATATTCTCAAAAGATATAAACACACATCTCTTCTGAGGAAGGGGATTGAAGGGGAAATGATTCATGCAGAAACCTTTGTTAAAAAACAACGCCCACTTCTTACTGCTATTGTTATTTTGTTTACATGTAACTTGTAATTTTCTTTTTTGCCCTTTATACTTGAAAAATGTAAATAGGTCTTAAATTGGATAAGGCCTGCCTCAACAAAGCCATTTCAAAGGATCTCAGTGGTGCTGTTGAGAAATACAAGGTGGTAAGCACACGATCATACGCTGTATGGAATAGAGACAGGGTTGTTCATATCTTTATCCATTGTTGAATGAGGACAAAAATGCAATCAACGCACAGTCCAAAGTTCACAGAACTCCACTGAAATATTCATCATCTTAAGCAAACAGGCAGCTGGTTAGTGCTTGAGTCAGTAACAGAAGCACAAAGCGATCCTTGCAGGGCTCTCAAGTACCTCATCGTGTCAGTTGTGTAGACAGCTGGACAACATGCCACGCACACGAACAGGCAGAGACACCTCTGTGTGCTTCCATGTAGAAAAGCAGCAATTGGCTACCTTAATTTTCCCTAATATCGTCACTTATTTCTGCGTCCTTTACACTAACCCTTTCAGAACTATCCAAGTGGAATTCTTTCACCACCTGAGGGATAACACACATAGCTAGAGACTCCAGAATTCTTTTCAACAATGCTGGTGAAACATATAATTTCTTCTTGTCGGAAGCTGGAAGAAACATATCACTGTTCTTGAAAACACAACTCAGCTTGACATATCTGAAGGCAAAAAAAAGGAGTTAGTTTATTAATCTGGATATTTTATTTAATTTTCTTTGGGTTATAAATAAGTAGCAAGTTAATACTGTTTTCAGCTTTTGACAGTTCTAATGTTAATTACATGTACTGGATTTTATAAATCAATACTTCTTACACAAAGTGTTATTTAACTTGCCAAGTGTAGCAATAGATCAATGCATTTACTGTTCTTGCTAACATTGATGGATGACATATATCAAAAAGATATGTAAAGGAAAAATAAAAGATTTATTTGTAAGTCAGAGAGGGCTAAACCCCAGTTAGGTGGAGAGGAAAATTAAATAGTGTTTTGAAAATAATGTCATAACTTTATTAAGGTTTGAGAGATTTTCTTCCTGTTTTGGTGGGATTTTTTTTGTGGGGGGTGTTTGGTTTACAGGGGTTGGGTTTTGTTGGGTTTTTTTGCTTTTAAACATGCTACTAGGTGATTTTTAAAAGCATAGCTGATAATTAATTTATTTGCAAACATGCTACAGTTAATGTGCTTAAAATTTTAAAGGATACACAAGTAAAATTTTGATCCTACTTCAACCTCAAAGATTGCATTCACTGCACTATGAACTATAATAAAAGAAACCACTCAGTTAAATATCATTGTAAGAGCTAGTACTAATGCACACGAACCTCTTGAAGGGATATATAGCTCACGGTGTTATTCATATTTATTATTTATTTGTATCATTTGTAAAGAAGACATTAAGTGTGTTAAAATCAGGAAATTCCAAGGAACGTAAGCTATTATTCTGTATGTAACAACAGCAAATCAATAAAATATTGGTTAAAACCCATTATCAGAAGCATCTATATATACAGAATGTATAATTATGTACTGAAATAAAAGGGAAAATTGTTTTCTTTCTAGTATGGATAGATTTCTCAGGACAAAAGCAATAATTACCCAATATATTACATCCAAAAAAAGGAAACCACTCAGTCTACTGGATAGGGCATGTCTTGGAGGACTAAGGAGACTGTCAGTGCAACAAAAGGCAGGAGATTGTCTTCAGAGCCTCAGACAAAAGACTACTTTTCACTAAAATCAATCTTCTAAATTGTTAAAGGGAGTGGGGGTGTAAAAGAGAAAGTGGACCAACTGCTTCAGGTAAAGCTTTGTAAGTTTGGCAGAACTTTGTGCAAGCCTTCAGTCACCTTCAAGAGATGAGAAAATATTCAAGTAAAATATGAGAATTCTGCCTGTGTAACCTTTCTGTCCAGCTTCCAATGTGAATCGGAAGACAGGAAGAGTCCATGAGTGACTGGCTGAGATAAACTATGGAACACTTACAGAAACACAACACAAAGCTTAGTCCCATCTCACTGGTGCATAACATACAACTTGTCAAATAAGAAAACAACCACCACGCTCCTACAAAGTCACACTTCCTGTACTATATTATACTCCTGCCCTCGTGCAATCCAGCTCAGGAGCACCTGAGCATTTCTGCTGGAGCCTAACCAAATAACTAGAGATAGTCTTGCTAAAACCTGCTTAGCAGCATTAAACAAACAAAGAGCAAACCTCTTCTCTTTGCTTTGAACCCAGGCAACCTGAGAATAAAGAGGATGTATATTCAAAAGGAATATGGAATAAGCCTGAACCTCCATTCACGAGAACTCCTATATCCTGTAAGAAGCCCTGGGCGGG
>VZTO01001423.1:0-10808 GCA_013400615.1 Syrrhaptes paradoxus
ATAGGCTTGCCAACCTGGTAAGGGAAGTTTTAAAGAAATATTGCGGGGGGAGGGGAGCCTTAATCCATCCCACTTTTACCACTCCAAGGACAGAAAAGCCAGCAACAAATGCCCAGATCCTGGAAAAGGTTCACAGATTGTCATGAGGGTAGCTGGAGAGCAGCACACAGGAGGTCCAGTCTCTTTGGGAACCCAACTTATGTGCTTCTACACAAATGCACATAGTATGGGGAATAAACAAGTGTAACTGGAGATGTGTGCATGCCTGCAGGGGTACGATCTTACTGGTACTATGGAGATGTGGTGGGATGGATCCTATGAGTGGAGTGCTGGAAAGAAAGGATACAGGCTATTCAGGAAGGACAGGCAGGGGAGATGAGGAGGGGGCATTGCCCTCAACGTCACAAGCTGGAATGCATGGAGCTCCACCTGGGATTAGATGAGGAGCCAACAGAGAGCTTGTGGGTCAGGATCAAAGGGAGGGCAGAGACAGGGGACACTGTAGTGGGGGTCTCCTACAGGCCACCTGACCAGGAAGAGCAAATGGACTAAGCCCTCTATAGGCAGATAGGAGCAGCCTCACGCTCACAGGCCCGGGTCCTCCTGGTGGAGTTCAACCACCCTGATATCTGTTGGAAGAACAACACAACACTGCTCTGAGCAACAGCCATGCTTGTCTTGGAAGACCCTGATTCTTTGAAAGTAACTGCCATCAAAGCCAATGGCTCAATGGCTGGAAGATTTCATTTTCCTCAATACAGCAGCATGTGCTGAAGCAAGAACTTCAACAGTTCTTGGTGTACTTAGTAAAAAGATGTTTTTTATTTTTTTAAAGTTTGTCAAAAAGGTTTTTTTTTCAAACATGACATTCCTGCTTGTTTGTTGCTTTTTTTTTTTTCCCAGAACAGGACTTCCTCTGAGTGCTGACATCTAACAGCGAACTATATTACATTGTGAATAAACTTAAATTACATATAAGTAAAATATCTAATGTATTTAGCTATACTGTATATTTCCCTTGAGAGTGGATGTGAATTGTCAGCACATAGCCTCATAGACCTCCCTTATTTGTAATCAGCCTGAATTAGTCAGTGAAAAATTCTCAAATCTTGATAAAGCTCAGTGCCATGGACTGAAGGGTCTCAAAAAGTGAGGGACAATAGGATGCAGCTGCTGAGCCCTTCCCGTTGGCAAGTACCTATCAGAGGACCTATGCCACCACCACTGATTCCAGTTTTGTGATACAAAAAGAGTGCAAGAGTGTGTCGACAGGACAGGACACATTTTACACACTGGAAATGAGAGGGTGAGAGCGCGACAGAGAGGGATCTTTCATCTTGTCAATGCCTCTTCATCAACATTCAGATCACATTGCCTTCATTTCAGACCCTGCCACTTTCCTCTACATTTAGTCTTCTTTCTTGTTCTGATTCATCTGTCTCCACCACTGAAAACAAAACTTTCTCCTTTGCATTGACAGTCATTCCTCTTATTTCAGGAAATGCTGCACCGTCACTGTTGCCCTCATAAGGAACAGCTTGCTGCCCTCTGCAAAAAGAAAGCAAGCTGGCCTTTGAAACAAACTGGCATTTTTAAGGTAAAGCAAGGCAAAATAATACATAGAAATGGAAGTTATGTTTCTTCCAGGTCCATGGAACTAAGTTATACAGGAGTGTTCTTGTAAATCTTAGAAATTGCCAGTCCTCCATTTTTCATTGTCTACAGCTTGCTTTACGTGTTGTCACTGATCTTCTGTAACAATCATGCTAAAATTGTAGCATTTCTTTATGCTGCTTCTTATTTCAAGACAATATTTAATATAAGAAATAAAGACAGAAGAAATAAAATGTTGGATCTGGGAAATCTGAATTTCAGAATATGGATAGCAAAATTTTGACAAAATTGTTTATGGATTCACATCAGAAAAAGCTGGCCCTCTTCTTAAGCTGTGTGAAGCCTCAGATTTCTTTATGCTGTAAAGTTGTCCTGTAGTCACATAGCATTTCAGCAGCATACAATAATCTCACACTAAGGTTCTCATGTTTCTGTACTGACTCAAGAAATATTCAGAGAGCAACAGAAACTCCACCACAGCCATATTAAAACCAGTTTTCTTTAACCCCTTTGCTGCTGATAGCACAGAGGTGCTGCCATGCTGCCATCACCCACAAATGCATTTTTTAGTCACTCTAAACCTGAAGGAATGTTAGGAAGGTTTCTGTCCTATGAACAGCAGTTTTAACCTTCCTGAAATACTAGCAGCTCCACTAGTAATGTTACAGGTTGTAGAGAAGGAATCAACTCATTTAAAAAAAACTTGGTAAAAGTGTAACTTGTACCATTTTGAACTGACTGGTATTCCTAATATAGTTTAATATCTTTATTAACAGTGCCTGACAGGCAGAACTGAAATTCAGCCTGAACTTCCTGCTTTTTCAGAATCTCTTGGACTTATTCCTATTGCACTCATAATGTCTGCTTACCTATACCTGTAAAAATGAGCTTTGACCCAAAGCAAAAATTCTTACCTGGTAGCAGCTTTTTACTCCCTTTTCAGCTAAAACAACAGTGGAAAATGAAATTCCTGTACAATAAAGCTGGCCAAGTGACATTCCTCGTAATTTGTTTCCAGATTCTCTGTTGCATTAACCCTGCATAATTTGCACTACCTCTTTCGATAATGCAGAATTTCCACAGTCTGTATGTCACTATCATTTTTTTTTTCCTCCTTCATAGTCTTTCTAATCTCCCTTACAGTCATTGTCACCATCTTAGGTGGTCCATAGTATAGCTGCACTCTACATTTTCCCTGTCCAGGTATTTTAACTGAGATCTGTCTGTCCTGGGTTAAGCAGAGACAGAGTTAACTTTCTTCATAATAGCTAGCAAGAGGCTGTGTTTTGGATTTGTGCTCAGAAGAAAGCTGATAAGAACCGCTGTTTTGTGCTGCTGCCAAGGTTGGCAGTCAAGGGAAGAAGCATGGCCAGTTTCTAGCCTAGGATTTGCTCTTAGGTTAAGATTGAAAACTCAGAATAGCCAACAACCTATTCCATAACATACATGTCATGCCCAGTATATAGGTGAGGACCCTCTGGAAGATCGTCCCTTTTTGTTCCGGATCTCTCTTGGCTCCGGATCATCTTGTTCTAGGTGTCCGCTCTCCCAAGGCCTTCCACCTCCCTCCACACCCTGGCCAGCTCTTGGTCTGGGTTGCTCAGACTGTTATCTCCGGGAATGGTGCACCCCCTGCCTGGGGGAATCGTGAGTGTAGTTCCAGGATTGACTCTTCCTGCTCCTGGATTGTTAGCCAGGAACAGGCTGAGTCTTTATTGGGGGGGGGCGGTCAGTGTCACTGTGTATCACTCATTTGTATATAGTATTATTTTCAATATTATTGTAGTTTAGTTATTAAATTGTCTTTATCTCAACCCACAAGTCCTTTTTTCCCTTTACCCCAAAAACTGGGATCCACATTTAGCAAAAGCCACTTGGCTAGTCAACACTAGAGGATCTGCCAATCGGGCTGGTCCTGCCCAGTCAGAACCTTTATGTACTACCCCTTTAACTGTCTCCCCCATTCTCGGATGGGGGGGCAGGAATTGTGTGAGCGGATGTGTGGTTTTGACCCCCAGCCAAGGGCTAACCCATCACACTGTCATACATCTAACGAAGAACCTGATTTTCCCCACCTTTTTTCCACTGTGAGTGTTGTCCCTGTCTTGCCTTCAGCTAAGTTATTCCCACATGTGCAGGCCATACTTGAATGCAGAAGTCTAGATTTCCCCATGGCATTCAAATAGCAAAATGAAGCTACAAAACATATGAACTGCACATAAATCCTAATGATTTATATTAATATCTGGGATAAAGTTGCTAAGTCAAGTACATCGGTAAGCACAAAATCAAGTGACTCTTTATGCACACATGTGTGTGTGTAGGAGGGAGACAGAAAAATCAGCAACACTGAATAATAAACATTTCTTAGGTTAATTAATTTTGACATATATAGCTTTATTGTAATTGATTCAGGAGCTCTGTGAGGGAGGTAATTCACACAGCTTTGATTTTAGTGATCTCTTATTCTGCTTCATAACTTTCCAAAGGATATTTTTACTCCGGAACGTTAAACCAGTTAAATTTCAGTCTGTTCCTGTCAAAGTGGTTTACATCCACAGAGGCAGTTTCTGGGTTTGATTTTGGTTTTGTCAATCACACTCTTTGATATATGAAAGTTTAGTACTTAACGTACTTCAGGATGGAAGTAACCGTACTTCTTTGGGAATTCGCCCATAAGGAGCTGTACCTGAGTGAACGCCTTACTGCCCGGCTCCTGGCAGTCCCACCGCTACACTGACTTACATGACCTCACATCTTGGTAGGTCTACCTGCACCAAAGCTGCAGAAGTCATGTTAGTGCTGCCGAGTGAGCGCTTCAACAGACGACCCCACAGCCAAAGGAAGAAAATTTGTATTACGCGCCATTAACTAACTACGTGATAGCCACCTGAACCTCATTCATGCAGACAGTACCAATATTGCCTCTCAGAGTCACAATGGGCAGGTTTTGATAGACTTCTCAGACTGCAGAACAAATATTTATTAAATTGTGTATAACATCCACTATGCATGCCCAGGCATCCACGGCATTGGGCTCCAAGGGCAGCAGCAGGCCCAACTGTCTCTGCCCAGCCTCATGTGTCCCTGACTGACCTGGGGCCTTGCCTTTGCCTGCTGTTCACCAGACAGCGGTGGGCCCTGGTCACCTTCCCTGTCCCAGTTTTGCTCACTGCTTCTGGGCTGGGTGAGACAGGGCTGCTGGAAGAGGTCCCTGCTTGCCTTGGCCTGCCCTGGCCTGTCCCGGCCTGTCCCGGCCTCCATATATCTGTCCCGGCCTGCTCTGCCACGCCCTGGCCCAGCCTGCCCTGGCTTGCCCTGCTGCTGCTCACCCTGGCCTGCCCACAGGTGGGCAGGAGGCCATGAAAATCATCCATTTCCTCCTCAGAAAACTTTCAGTGACAGAGGAGATCAGTGGCTCGCAGCAGGCAGTGGAGAAGGTGTTGGGCAGTGTCCCGGGTGGGGGAGCAGCACAGTGACAAGGGAACTGTGGCCCATGGGATCTGCTCTCCTGGCACATTTTCCATCCTCTGGCAATATTTAGAATGAAACAAACAAAAAAAATTAATAGGAAGTCTAAAAGATTTTTTCACAAAGAAGCTGGATGACTCAACAAGATTTTGCTCGCTTTCTTGTTTTTTCATTATGATTTTTTTTTTTGTTTGCAGTTCAGAGCACATTTGTCTTTTAATTTCTAGCACTTTTCATATCCATGATTGGCACTTTCTCATGGAAAAATGTGAAAATCCCTAAACTGACAGTTGTCAGAAGTTGGAAGGTAGTCGGCAAGTATTGCTTTTGCTTTTAATCAAGCCTTGCTTTTCTCACTCACCATCATTCAGTTCTGGCTGCTGCTGGGGCTTTGCTGGCCAAGGTGGGTTACTCTCCTAATTCAGGTCAATTATTCTTACGCAACCTTTTTTCCAAATAATTCTTATATTTAAAATCTCCAATTTATGATCTTTGAATGGATAATAGTGGTACAAGACCTGCTGTAACTGCTATTGAAGTAGTAGCAGCCTTTCTATTGACTTTATAGGAATTGGATGAGATTTATATAGCTGAATATTCTAAAAGTAAACAGATCCTCAAAGGAAAATAATCTCTTTTTACTGCTTTCTAATAAGTCTTGGAGAAAAAAAAAGCACCAACTCTGAAATGGAAAACACAAATAATTTTTAATGCATGAATGCACCCTATCTTTTTATTTTTCTCATCTCATGGTAGAGTACTATTTAATTAAATGTATGAGCTATATATTCTAAGTAGCTTATGGATGGATATTATCTTCATTTGAGATACCCTAATGAGAGACTAGAGGAACAGCAAGTAACCATTATTCTACAAAATTAAAGAGATGAGCATTTAATTATCTTGACATTATCCTTTGCTAAATTAGGTTAAAGCAGTAAGTTGCAGGACAACCAAGCTATTTTTCCATATATATTGAATTCCATCTTCTTTAAACATTAAGAATCAATGAAAGGCATATTTTGAAGGAATGGCTTTCTGAATGAAAATATCCTCCCACTCAAGTAGTAACAAGATATTTAGCTTCTATGTAATGTCACTTTTAATCTATAGGTGTCGTAGTGCTTTGTTCAGGCCACCTACGGCTGATGCCTACCCGACATAGGAAGGTTTGTCTCAGCTGCACGTAGAGACAGCAGGGCCTTGGCAGAGCTGTGTATGAAATAGCCTGTGCTGTCTGACATGCTCTGCACAAAGCTGCTGTATTAGTCACACAACAAATGGTACCAACAAGAAAAGCATGGCAAAGCTGGAGCATCTGGGACAACATAGCTCAGCAGTGGCTACAGCATGCTTATTCTTACAGAAAGGGATATGTAGCTGAGGAAGAGAAAAACATAATTTGCAGATAAGACTATAAACAAGAATTGTTGTGATTAAATCTCTCAGTTATGAGACGAATATTATTCCCTGACTAGATATGTACTCTTTAGAATCAGGCTCTTCTGTAAAGGAAATTGCTTTTGAAATTTTCACGACATAGAATTATGGATTGTTCTTTTTAAAATATGTGCTCTCTTGAACAGTCTTGCCTGGACTTATTAAAAATATGTCATATGTAATATGACATATATAAACCACACGACATAAATAAGATGTAATTATATATAAATTAAAAATATAAAAAATACATAAGAATTCAAGGAGATTCGGAGAAGTTAAATGGACAGCAGTTTACAGGTTTTACCTTGTTCTCTGTCGAGCATTCCATACTCCAGACTACTTAGTAATGCCAAAAGTGGACAAAAAGGAAAGCTGTTTTCTAATAAGATCAATGCAATTGTGTTTTGAAAAGGGGAAAAGAAAAACAATTACAGATAAAATGCTGACCTTTTTGCTTTACTGAAACTGTTTAGTAATTTGATTGAGACTGTAGTTTACAGGGTTCAGATGTAGATTTTTACATGAACAGGGCTTCTGTTTGGTGTTTTTAGTGGGGGATTGAAGACAGATTTGGGAAATTTTGATTTTTTTATCGTAAAAACTATGCTTATGATCTTAGATTTATATCATGTCATAGTTCTATTATATATGCACACTTAGCAAGAGAATGTGAAAGTGCTGGTGTTTTGTGTTACTTAGCCTGTTTCTCCCATTACATTTGTTAAAAAGTGGAAAATAGGTATACAGATGGAAACATTATTTAATACCTGAAGTCCACAGATAGGTAGTGAGAAATCAAGCCCTGCCAGTCTTTTGACCTTCTGTACAGACTTACCAGCAATGTGAGCATGAGGCCAGGAAGTTTTGAAGGACACCATGCAGCTAAGGGATGATACCAGCTCATAGGTACTACCCATTCGAGCAACTTCAATGCTAACTGAAAGCATTCTGCATGATGTTAGCACTCTTCAGAGACATCTACTCTGTCAGCCCTTTCATTTTAAATATGTATTACTTTCAGAAAAGAAAGTCTACTTTGACTGCATTGTTTCACTTTCCATAATACACATTAAATGGGATAATCCTTTAAAGTCACTGAAGTACAGATGAGGAGGCGGCTTGTGCCTCTTCCTTACTTCAAGGGACACAATGCCTCAAGATCATACACACAGTGCAGGTACAAGGTACACTGCTCATTTGTATTAACTCATTCAGCATGCATTGAATGCCATGGAATTGAAACAATGTTTAGAAAACAGATGAGATTTGGCTTCTGTCTTTGGTGTAACATCTTGAAAACACTCAAGTCATGATGAGGACAAACGAGACTTGCTGTTATGTTACACATGCTATACTTACTAATGGGAGGACAAAGCCAAACAGAGATTCAGTATGTGGCTGAGAAAATAAATAATATCTAAAATCTCTTTTACTTCTGCCCGTACAACTACATTGCTATTCATAGCAATTCAGTGACTGAGAAATGAACTGAATCCAGTTACCTTAACCCAAGAATGAATTTAACTCAAGAATGCAGGCAGTTTGTATTCTGCACATATGAATGGTCTACAGCTTTTCAGTGTTATTAGTCTGGTTTCATCCGTTTTAGCAATTATATTGTTTTTTGTTCACATCATTTGGCTTCCACCCTTTTTCTTTTTCCCTTTCTACTGCTAGACCCTTAATCAGCCTCTCTGAGAACTTATATAGCTTCTATGACCACCGTACAGGAACACCTCACAAACATTAATGCCTTTTTATTTTCACTGCACCCTTGTGAATAAGAACAGTGTTAACTCACATTATACAGAGAAGTAACAAAAGCACAGAGAGATTAAATGACTTGCCTATCAGTGGAAAATAAATCTGCAAAACATCAGGAACTGAAGGCAAATAGGCTGAGTGTCTGGACAACGTGTTAACCCCAAGTACTTCCTTCCCAATTTGCAGAGCTCAGCCTCAAGCACTTGTTCTGTCTGGGCACGAAGAAGACTCTTGGTGCCACGTAATGGAGGTGCCTGCACTGGGAGTCTGGTATCGCTCCTTAGTGGTGAGAAAGCAGCTCTCCCAAAGGATAACGGTGAGAATCAAAGTCGGGAGCCTCTCTCTCTTTCCCTCTCTCTCTCTCAACCAGCTAGGACGCCTGGGCTTCTAAATCAAGCACCCAAACCAGCTCTCTAAAGTAGATAGTATGAGTCATTTAGCTAACTTAAAATGCCCTGTACTCTTCCACAAAGAGAACCCCATCAAGTTTTTAATGTCTCTTTTACCTACCCACGCATATGGATCACTCATCATAGTAGTATCTGAATGCCTGGTTTAACCAGTCACATTAATTTCTGTGTTTTAAAATTGAATTTTGACTGCCAGTTGTGGTATTCATTTCTAGTTTCTTCTATATTTTATCCAATATGCAGAATGCCATTCTGTTATCATAAAGAGAGGTGAGGTGGGGTGTGAGTGAGCTCCACAAATTCTGCAACAGCTCCCACCTCTCCTGCAACCCACTGACTCTGTATGGCACGTTATCTGCCTATCGATAATCCTTTATCATGTTCTGTAATAAAATAGCACTTTCCCACGTGCTGCTTTTCTTTTCTCTCTTCTCTTTTCTTGTAAGATGTTGGGGGTTTAACAACTGTTAATGGTTCAGATTCTTCTCTACAGCCCTACAAGGAAACCTGGATAGATTTGGTGGTAACTGCTTCCTGGTCGCTTTGTGCCTGTTTTGGAGAGCACCATTTACACAAACAAACAGATATGTAACTACATGTTTATCTGACATTGCTCAGATATTTCCTTCTCCTCTGCCTTCCCACTCCATGGAATGGGTGGTAAGAGTATGGAATGCCTCTGACCCAACCGCCTGCCTATGTTCAGGCAACTCTGTGCATCTCTTTCTGTGAGTGCGTGCCTGCAGGGCTGGTTCTCTGGAAGAGGGGCTGCCTACTCCCCTGTGCCTTTGTGCAGGAATGTGATCAAATTTATCTGGAGGAGCATCGGAATTTTACAGAGTTACATTTTATAGAACATTTGTTTAGTATTATAAACATCTGCAAATTACTATTTATTTCATGAAGTAATTAACATTCCTAATTAGGTGCACCTTGCAGCTGCTGTTAATCTTAATTGGCAATAATGCAGTTACATTTTGATACATATCTTCAGAAGAGCTACAGAGGAGAAGAAAAAAAAAAAGGAAAAAAATCTGAAGAGAAGGAAATAAAACTGTTCCCACACAGTTCAGAGAGTTCGCACAAAGAAGATCCCATGGCAACAGCGAGGCCCACAGTTTGCCTTATAAAAAATCCAAGAATAGATAATGTATCATCTCTCCTAAAACAACACTTCGCTTCGGAAACCGGAGGGGAAGGGGGAAAAAAAAAACCAAACAAAAACCCACAACAGGAAAAAAGAAGCAGCCTGACCCTCGCGCATGTTGGGCATCCGGCGCTTAGCCTCCCGCCCCAGCCCCTGCCTCTGTCCCAGCCCCTGTCCCTGTCCCTGTCCCAGCCCCAGCCCCGGGCAGGCGCGGAGCGTCCCCAGCGGTGCGGGCCGGGGCGGGCAGCGCCGGGGAGGAGGGAGGGAGGCCGGCACACTACCCAGGAGTTTCTCAAGGATCCCTTCCGAAGGGCCCTCGCCGCATCGCTCCCTCTTCCTTCCCCCCGGAAAAAAAAAAAAGAAAAAGCCACCAAACACCCTCCTCCGGCAGCGGGGCCGGCGGAGCGGAGCGGTGCGGCGGGCGTTGTCCATGGGGTGGCAGCAGCGGCACCGGCTGGGTGCCGGCCCGGCGGAGGGCGCGATCAGCCGAACGAGCCCGTCTCGTAGAAACACCGGAATCGCTTGTGCACTGCTGCAGTTTTTCTCGCCTCTCTCCCTCTCTCCCTCTGCTCCTTAGGATATTCTGGGTGGATTGTGGTTATCAACCGAGACCTCCTCTTCTTTGCTCATCACTTGTCATTTTCACCGGAGATTAGTACCGTTCGGGGCAAGCGACAACCGATTTTTTTTCTTCTTCTTTTTCCTTTGGAGAATTCCGCCTCCCCCCACCCCCCCATCTCCCCGCTTTTTTTTTTTTTTTTTNTTTTTTTTTTTTTTGGCGCGGTGGTGAGGGTGCTAAGACCCGGGAAGCACCCTTCCCCCCACCCGCTCCCCGCAGCGCTTTCCCCACAGCCGCCCAGCACCGGGAACCCCGCTGGACCACCGGATACTTGTGCGCGGCAGCCCGATCCGGCCCTCGGCGGCAGCGGCAGCGCGCTGGGCGCGGAGCTGCCCGCGGG
>VZTO01001423.1:10829-60455 GCA_013400615.1 Syrrhaptes paradoxus
GGGAACGCCGAAGTCTGTATGGAATTACCTGCGCCCGCAGCGGAGCTGGCAGCGGTGGATGGATGGGCGCCGCGTCCGCGGCACTCGTGGCCAGCTCAGCCCCAGGAGTAAACACGGGGCTTCTTCTCCAGCCGAGTGCGCAGTGTGGTGACCGGCACTCGCCCCGCTGACTGATCGCACCGGAGGGATATTTCGGGAGACTCCTGTGAGTAAGGTCATTTTTTTCCAGGCAAAAGCCCGGCATTGCTAAACTTGGCGGCGTGTGATTGAAATGGGCACTTTCGGGATTGCTGCATTACCCTGGTGCGAGGGGCTCCAGCCGTTACTGGCAGTTGAGTGGAATAACTGCAGTAGGTCTTCTGATGTGTGCTTTTTCCCATAATTAAAAAAAAAAAAAGAAAATCTCTTCCTCCCTCTCTATTCTTGCACCCTCTGGATTTGGGAGAGCAAGGAGCCTTACATTTTCCTTTTTTTTTCTTTTCCTGGTGGTAATATTTTTGAGTGAAAGGGTATGTGATCATAAAGAAGCTCTCCGTGATGGAATCTGTTTAATGTGAGATTGGGTCCCATCCGCTGGTTAAAACAAATGTTTCCAACTCTGTGCAGCATTCTGCTGCATTTCATAGCTGCAATGGAGGTAGAGAAATGCTGCTTTTCAAGTTGTTAAACTTTAAGGTGGCTGTCCTTATTAATCGTGGTACAGTGCTCTGGTGCTAAGGGGTTAAATGCCACTGGTAATTTGGGTTTACAACTGTTCCTGTAAATCCTGCAAGGAAATTATAAACTGAGGGACAGTAAGGAAAAAAAAATCTTGATGGTAGAGAAGTATGGTAAATGTCACTAGCCTGAAAATCTCTAATCCACCTGCTCTTACAAAATATTCTTTTTCACCCAATAACTTACCTACAGAAACCTCAGACCACGTGTATGGGAGTTGAAGATTTGCAAACAGAGATGCTATCTTTGGTATTTCATACATGTATGCATCTGGCTGAGGGACTGTGTGTGAATTAATTCCTCTGTTAGTTGTGGTGTGAACTGAGACAGGGAGAAGGAGAGAAAAAATCGTCTTAAGAACAGAAGCGAGCAAGGGAATCACTTCAGCCTTTAAAGATTTAAAGGGATCGAAGCAATGCACATTGGTAATCTTTTTCTGCAAAATCAATTCTGATCGAGGGAATGGGGGAAGGTTGAGGGAATCGATAGTGATGACGTTGTGCAGTGCAATGCACTGCAATGCTAAAGTTGTACAGAGTGTGCAAAAATATATACCCTTATGTACTGCTGGTGGGTTCATGCATAATGGATGGAAGAAGATATGCAGATCTGTCTGTAGGAAGATGGATGTATTTGTGCAAAGACGGCAATTATGTAACTTGATTACATCAGTGGCATCAGTTGCCCATGGTGGAATAATATGCTCACTTGGGTTAACTTTGTAACGCTCCTGGCAGTGTGAGATGGAGACCTGGCCAGAAGAGGGGAGATCCTTGCTCAGCTCATGATAAGGGGTTTGCCTCTTGCAGGCTGCCTTTTGCAGAGGTGTGCTGCTGGCGGAGTTTCCCCAGAACAGGGAGTTCACCAAGTAGGAGGCTGCCTAGTTGCTAGTTCAGCCACACCCGCAGAGAGGGCTCCTGAAAAGCCCCTGCAAGGCTGCACAATGGTCCCATTGAGCAGATCCGGCTGCATGCTCCTCAGCAAGGTCACACGGAAACCTGGGGCTTCAGTGCGTGGCAACAGCTGAGCGGAGGAGGAACAAAACCAAAATTAAACTTGATCTTCCTCCCCACCTTGCTATTGCCTACCTCCAAACACATCGTTCTACTGAACCCTTTTCAAGTGCTCAAGGCAGAGAGCTGGTGCTGTTTTGCCCTGAGTATGTATGGTGTTTAACATAAATGGCATTGCCTCTCTCCGTGTGCGCCTTGCAGATTTAGCAAGATGCTGCTTTGGTATTTTAGAGTAGAGCATGACTGACTTTAGAAAAAAGTATTGTCAGATATAACAGCCTAGTCTACCTGTTACATTTACAGGGAACCTAAAAGATGGTCCATTAACACATTTCAAGCATGCCAGAAGTGAGTAGGTGAAGAGCAAAGGTGTGACAGGAGTCCCATCAGTTTAACTGAAATAGACTTTTTTAGTGAATTGTCCATAAAGATAGCAGTATCAGGACATACTTTAATATCCTTTTTAGAATCATAAATCATCATTCCTATCTTTTCAGGGGGGCAGGAGGTGGAGCGGGGAGGAGTACTCCTTGAAGACAGATAGGCTTGCAAAGGCACTGCTGAGGCCCCATATCTCTAATGGATGCATTTTCTGAAAAATGTAAGCCTGATGGAATCTTAACTCAGCTGAAGTGAGTGATCTTATCATCACTGGCCTGTGTCCTTCCCCACTTCCCTCTGAATTCATTCTTGCAAAATTTCACTAAAATACTTTTCAGTTAAGAAGAGGTGAGGGCAGAGTGGGTTTTACATCTCTTGATAAACATGATCTTCACATACTTACTAGATTTAATGCACTGTCAAACTCACTGTAATTTTTCCATAGAAGCTGCCTGAAAAATTGCTTTTACCACCGCTTCCCTGAAAATATCAGTATTTTAAAGTTGGCTCACCATTAGTTCCTGACTATTTTCATGTTTCTTGAGGATAAGTCTGCACAAACGCTAATAAATCCTGCTAATGTAGTTTAGAGTTTGACATTCATAGAGTATACTCAGTAAATTGGAAAAAAAACCATATGAAGTTAACTCTGTTTCCATCCTTCAGGGGTCAGAATAACACTATGGCAACTCCTGTGCGTTGCTACAGCTCTTATAATTTTCAGAAATGTCCATGGCATCCTGTGTTTGCTGCAGTTACAGGCAGCCTCTTTCCCTTTAATTCCTTACAGGACTTCTTGTGACATACAGGCTAAATACCTGTACCACCCATCTTAAAGGAAAGCACAGTTGTCTACAGAAAATGTTATAAAACTGGTGCTGTGAAAGAGTAGGCATTGGCAGTGTGGGAATATATCACAGGGTACATGGAAACTGGCATGCAGCATGCAAGGATTTGCAAATTTAGGGTAACAGAAAGTGGTAAGCAACCGAGTTTTGTTTGTAGATTAATTTCATTGTTGTAGTTAGCAATATCCACTTGGTAAAAATAGAGGGTTTAGCTCCAATGCAATATCCATTCAGTTTGCACCAAATATAGCTTCTTCGAGAGGAAACTTTCCTTGCTGAAGTAAAACTGTAAATCATTCGGACAAATGAAAAGAAAATGTGAAGAGAAATATTTACATAAAACATTCCCAGGCTCCAAATCTCAGACCACTGAAAGCAGTGAGAGTTTTGCCACCCACTCCTCGCTAGCGCTGGGAAGCCGGCTTTAAAAGAAAGCAGCAGTGCATGAAGAATAATCTCAGTGCCTCCCTCTGAAAGAGCAGGCTTCTGTCTGTTGTTATCACTGAAGACAGTGGACTTGTTCTGCTGCTGATAGGAAAATTTGAAACATTCGAGGCAGATCTTAATGACGCTTTTTTACTATTCAGTGATATCCTTGTAGTGTATTCAGAGTGCTTTCTGTGGCTATTATGTCGAACTGATGTATTGGGAAACAAAGCAAAAAATGGATAACCGACTGAGGTTTACATTCAGTATTTTTGCACTTCTCTGTAAGTGTTTGGCCATTCTTCTGTGTTTCGTAACAGCTATGATCTTTAGCGGCTGGGAATCTTCTTATTTTTATAGTGCATGCTGCATGATAATATATGGCAATTGAAACATCCAAGCTCTGATTAATATGATTAAAAACTAGCAACTTATCTAGTGGTGCTCAAGTTGTAAAGTTTAATTATAGCGGCACCACTTGCACAGCTATAGATAAGGTTGTGTCAGCATTTCTATTATAAACCTCTATCTTGCTGCCATCCGTTGTGTCAGGGGTCCATGAAATAAGAAGAATTTACAGTAGAGACCATAACGGCTGTTTTGGATTACCATCATGGCCTGTCAGGTCAGTAATCCATGTGTTTCTTTCAGTCTATATGCACATCTACAGCAGCACCAAAGCAGCCATTATGCTCTATCAGTTCAAGTGCATGCTTGTTTTATTTTAAAATGTAATTAAATGTGAGATGATGGGCCACAGTGACTCAGGAGGGATCATTTAACCTGTCATTTTTTATGCACTTTCATATTGTTTTCATATTCTTCAAAGAAAAAGCAGATCAAATGCAGCAATGAATTTTATTTGTGATAGCTTAAAATTAATGCATATTTGGAAGAAAGCTCTTTTTTTTGGGGGATTGGGGGCAGGAGGAGGAAAAATGAAGAGGAAAGGTAGTGTTTTTTTAATGTTAATATTCAAGCTTAGCATGTTCCTCTAAGGTAGTCACATGGGGAACTCCATTCTATTGCAGCAGGGGAAAATCGTGTGTTATTTGCCAAAGCTACGTGAGACCAGGGCAAGGAAATGAGGTAGTACTGGTTCTCTGTTTTAATGTTGGGTATTCTGTTTTTCTAGGTCTTGCTGTACCTGTGTATTATAGGCACTCCTGGGTCATTTCATGGTGTTACACAGCACACTATATATGCCTCAATAACTAGGTCTGAACAAACGAACCAAGGACATCAGTCTTACTGTGCTTAGAAATTTCATGTTTATAAGAAGAGCACAGAGACATACAGCTGTCCTTCAATGGTTGTATCAACTGCAGCAATTACCCACACAGACAAAGGGAAAAAATGAAAGCATTTAGATTTTTACCAATGCAGTAGATATTATATCCATTTTATTTTTAGTTATGGGAATAATTTAGGAATTGCTCAGTGCAGCTTCTGAAAAGAAATACAGAAACCTAATTTATGCATGGAGAAGACTGGTACAATCTATACAAATCTATACAATCAGCAGGCAGGTGTAGTACTACTTGGTGACTGGATGGCTAGTGGTGTTGGAAAGTTTTCTGTTCTCTGGTCCTGGACAGCTGTCATGGATGAATAGTGCATTGTAAAAGAGGAAAAAGATGGAGATTAGCAGAATGGGTTAAAAAAGGGGGCAGAAAAACATATAAATATACTGACATTGGTGATGTAGTTCCTGTCTCTTCAGAAATTGGGTATATTTCTATTTCTTTTGTCTGTTCTTCACTAGTGAGACCCAGATGCTTAAAGTTATTGCAGTTCCCGACTCCCAGTGCTCTGATTTTTTTGGGAATTCCTAAACTCTTCAGTGTGAGGGCCATCACCTTTTCATTTACGTGCATGTTTCCAGTTGCACAATGAGACTGTGATCTCTCAGTTGAGGTAACTTGAGGTGTTTCTCCATAACATAATAAATTAGTGGCAGGAACATGAGAGAAAGAATGTCTCCTGTTGGGTACTTCAGGAGACAGATATTTTAGACAACCTTAGTTTTCTCTGACAATGCACAGACCATTGGAATTTCCAGCAAAAATCTCACAATATTCTTACAAAGACTGCCTCTTAAAAAACAGTTGCTGGGTAGAACCTCAATATCTCAATTTCACCTATTAGTTCCACTTAATAATGTGTGCTGGGACTGTCAGTAGCAATTTCGGTAAACTCGATCCCAGCCAAAAGTTTAGAGTTTCAAGGAAAACGAAGTCATAGTAATATACATCATTACAATGCATGGGGAAAGGTTTCTGCTGGTGAGGTTAGGTGTGAGTTTAACTGGCAGTGACCTGTCTTGAGTTCCCAGACCAGTTGCCTCAGACTGAGAACTGCTATGCCTGAATGGTGTAAGGGACCTGCATGTACATTTGTCCCTGCCTACATCCGTTTGGCAGTGCTTCTCTACTGGATTTGACTCTGAGCTCAGTGGATCAGATGCCTCAAGGATAATTCCTGCACCAAGAAGATCTGTCGGTATGATGGAAACCTTGGGATGGAGCCACTATGTCTGCAGAGGGATGTGTTTGGCCAGGATGCTTTTGTGTGGCACTGATCCCTGGCAACAATTCTAGCCCTGTGTCTGTCAGGTTGCTGTTCAGTGCACAGACTTTCAGGATGGCAGCAGAGCACAGCTGTTACCATGTAGCACCTTGGTGTTCCTGCATCCTCAACTTCCCTTCAGTGCTTTCTGGCTGTCTCCTACCAGATTTAAACTTTTTTTTTCAGGAAATCTTACCTTTAGTCATTATAGAATAACATAGCTGAAAATGCACAGCATTTCCTTTCTGGCAAGTTGTATGCATAGTGGAGATGTGTGTTTATGTATCAATCTATCAATAAGATATGAATATTTGTTACAGAGATTATTTATTCAAAATCTCCTCTTACAAAACAGAAAAGGTTTGTCAACTTTCTATTGGACATTTCTTTTGGGGGGCATGTAGCTGAAGTTGGTGTGCTTACACCAGTGTTAAATAAGGTTCACTGGCAGGCCATGTCTCTCTATGGATATATATATATTTAGTTACATACACACACGCACAAATACATATGCCGATGTGTGTGTATACATACGTATGCATTTACTCAGCTACCTAGGCATTTACTCACATACATACACAGAGGAAGACTGAGAGCAAGCCATAAAGGGAAAGTATTCTAGTTATTTCTTATGCTAAATGTAGGAAACATAACATCATTCAGACATACTATGAGATGGTAGCTGTTTTTGAGGGCTGCTGTAATATTCATTTATTTATTAATTATCTGTAAATGCAACTTATTTGAAGACAACACAAATTTATTCTAGAATGCCCAAACTAAAACATACTTTGAAAGGACTATCACAAGACCATTAGTCAAGGCTATATGGTATCATCTGTTCTTTTAGAAAAGCACATGGTAAGACTTCAGAAGGTACAATCTGAATGTTTCCTGTATACCTCTCCAACAGAACAACAGATACTACCGAAAGTCTTTTATCCGTTATTACAGAAAGGTTCGATCAGAGTATTTGCTCAGTTCATAGCAGAAGAAAGCTATATATCTTATAAAAGGAATGCAAAACTTTATGTAGCATTTATTGTGTAATACTTGGTTTACCAACTGTTGACTCTCGTATTCAGTATGAATAATGTGTGTACCTTTGGTAACTTCTTATCTAGAAAGTTATTAAGGAAAGAAGAAAGGACCAGAGAATGAGAGCAAAAAGAAAAGACTTCTACATGGAAAGATTCCCATCTGAAGAAAGAGATGAAGGTTTTGTATTATTTAGAAAAAAAAGGAAGATATGATATGGGAGAACAGGGGATGCAGTGGGGAATACTGAAGACTATTGAAGGATTCTTTGGGTTCTCTTACATATTGTTTTCCTAATGACCAATAAAATTAAATTGTGACAAATCTAACATGAGTAAAGGAAAGCACTCCTTTACATAATTCAGGCAAATTCTTCATCTCTTATTGGCAAGCGTACAGTGAAGAAAAAGGTCTAGTAGAATAGGATAACTTGAGTAAGTCCATGAATAAAAGCAAAATTTTAAAATTTTGCATTATAGTAGGTAGATAGATAGGAAGATTATCAGCCTGTATAACAGATAGATAAGAAGACTATCAACTTGTGTACCCCAAGGATAACTTGCACTTACAGACTAGTCCATGGATGCGTGCATCTATGATTTCTGAAGTGATCCTTCTTCCAAAGGATTTGCTACTGGCTTCCCTTTGAGGTCTGCTGTCTGACTAGATAGAATGTAAGTGTGTTCCTGTGACCATGGTTCTTCACTACCTATTAAGTTTAGAAATCCAGCAATTGCAGTACTGCTTAATAAAGACACTATTAGTGCTGACTGGGCAACCTAATTTGGCTGTTTAAGTCCTCATTACTAAAGTCCTGATCCAAAACCCACTGAAGGAAATGGAAAGATGCCCACTGCACTCACTAGGTTTTTGATCAGTCTCCAGCTTTATCATCTAATTTTCTCATTTGTCTTAGTTTCTGTGAAAAAAAATCACGCTGCTTCTTATCTTTAATAGGTTAACATTGGTTAGAAAAACAAACCTTTGTAAACATTGTGGAATTCAATGAAGCTTCACAATGTTATTGACAGCATAGTTGGTCCCATCAATTTCTGTCATTGAAAGGTATTCAACCCTCATATTTTATTTCTTTGTAGAAAGGAATTTCTGGATTCCTGAAGGGTTGTTAGGCCACCGCTGGTCTCCGGTGCTTTCAGTTGCTATAATGGAAAAATCATAAAGCCCTTTAAAGATAAACTCTAAAAAATTGTGGAGTATTGGTGTACATCCTGAGCTAGTTCTTTCTAAAAATGTTTATCAACTTAGAGATATGTTTTAATCTTTAGTTAGATTAAGATATCCTCCTTGCTGTTGCCTCTTTAGTGCTTTGTAATGTGTATTCTATTAAAGGACAATCGTGGGATGCAATGGACAGACACTGTACATCTATTAGGGGCTGTTCATGTACAAAGGACCTTCCTTAATTAGTGTTTTCTCTGTATTCTGTCTGTTTGTAGTAGTACTTAATGCTTAGGAGTTCCATATTAGCTAATATGATGTATTTCTTTTATTTCTTCAGCATCCTAAAAATAGTTTTGCAGGTTTCGAACAAAGGTAGAAATAATTAGAGTAGGTAGCAAAAGAAAATGGGTTTCCACAAAAGCTGAGAAAACTTGAAGCCCTCTCTGTCGTTACTGAAGGGAGATGTGCTTCCAGGTGCAACTGAGAGCCAGGCGCTAACTTCAGGATCCATGATCTGAATGTTCCTGATAGAAACAAGTCCTTAGCAATGAATTTTGAATACTTCAACATAAGACAAATAAAAATAAAATTGCAGATGAGTGGCATTTAACTCCCATTACTAGTTTACCATACTACCTTCCCAGGACTGTTGATATTTAATAAAACTAATTTGAAGGTATTGGACCTCCAAGGCCAAAAATCAGTCCCTTTCACTAGTTCCAAACATTTCTCTGTAAAACTTTGCTAAATTTATCCATGCTTCAGTTTACTGTCTCTAAATTGTGGAAGACAAAAACACCTCCTACCTTCCTGTCGTTTGAAGTGTTGCATCTATTTATAATATAAACTCTTTGGTTTAGATTTCTATTCTATTGTATGGAGTAGGGTTAGAGGAAGAGTTAGTGTCAATTTCTTCTCCCTGCCTCAGTAGAAATTCAGTTTTCTGCCAGCCCTTGAAAATCATGGAAAGTATTTGCTTTCCTCTAGAAAAAGAGTGATTTACATGTTGGTTAGAAGGTGGGGTTTTTCTTTTTTTGTGTGTGTTTAGTACTTAGATTTTAGGAGGACTGAATCAAGAGATGACATTTTAAACAAAAAAATTTAATGAAAACATTTTCTTTTCTGTAGAAAATTAAGCTGGGAAGATAATTTCAGAGTACTTAATGCAAGTTCTTAGCAGAACAGGACTCTGAGATAAGGTCTTTACATGCTAAATAATACAAATATGAAAATAGTGTTGTGAGTCATGCTACTGGGGGTGGCTGGGCCAGCTGCCTGCTTCCTAAATACTAATCAGTCTTTTTAATTTAAGGTTACCTCACTATTCTTCTTTTTCCATGTTGCTTGAATTAATTGTATATAAAATATGTATGGGCATAAATCAAAGGTAGCTTGCGTTTTTCCTTTTTACCAGGGTTCAGGTGTAACCCAACTAGTTAACAGAAAAAAAAAATATTTATAGGTCTTTCTGCTTTAGATGCTGAACTTTAACCCCATGTTTGCTTCTGTTCATCAAATCTTAATCCAGTGCTCGAGGAGTTGCTGAAAAGACTGCTGTTGGTCTCAGTACATAGTGAACTAGATTGGGTAATCTTAAATCTTAGCAGCAAGTTTCTCTTATTTCCTGTGGTGAATTTGTGGGTGCAGGGCCATCACCTTCTGTACGCTCACGGGTCCTGCCTTTGTCTTTTCCAAAGGGAACACCCAAGCAGGGCAGTTCCCATTTTGCCAGGGGGTGATCCCATGGGTGAGGAGGTATTTGGTTTCATACACAAAACCTCTGCCCTTTGTTTTGAGTCTCATTACTAGAAATTACAAGTCATGCTCAGTGCCATCCTTTGGGCTAATTCCATCTGACAGCTTTTACCTGCAGCAGGACCACCAGGCTCAGCAGTGATGCCGGTGGCGTTTCCCCTGTCAGAGGCAGCCGCAGGAGTACAGCCGGCCAGCCAGCTCTGTACCCAGCACGACATGCCGCCTGGAGACTCGTGGTCTCCTTAGCTTTAATACAAGACATTTTTGTCTGCTCCGAAGATCATCGTGTTTGCTGATGGGGAATAATATTAAGTGAAGCAAGGGTAAACCGATTTCACACAGAAACTCCTGTCAGAGCTCTGTGTTACATCAAGAATAAGCTTAGAGTAACTCCAGTGAAGCCTTTCATTTGGCTGGCCAGATTGAGTCCAATATGAACCTTCAACATAGATGTTATTGCATTAATTTTAATGAATAAACATCACAGGCACATTACTTATTTAATTAACATAGCAAAACCCATTGTCAGCAAGCAAAGAAGTTATATTGTACAGCTGCTCTAATGCAATCATAAAAGTATACTTTATGGCTGTGAGAATATAATTTTCTTGTTTAAAACCTTTGATGTTTCTTTAAATATATAAAAACACAGGAAATGTGTAAATAAGGCCTGCCAGCCATCTCAAATGCCTCATATCAAAAACGAATCTTTTAGCTTTACTCTGTGTTTATTTTGATGTCTTTCTAATAATGCTGATGTGTATATATATGCATATATATAAATATAAGCAGAGGTATACATGTATATAGAGCTCTTTTGGTATCATAGGTGTTAACATTGAAAATACAACCTTAATGTCAGTTTTTATATGTTACCTTTGCCATTATATTTATGTTTGCATTTACAAAGTTAAAGCCTGTTTAACCGCAAGAGTTCCGCTTTTCTTGTGCTTTCCTGCCTGGTCCAACTCACTGTTAGACACAAAATGCTTCTTTAATTTGTTCTTATGGAATTCAAGATCCAATTGGACATTACAATAGCTGACCAAGACCCACTGCACTAAGTCTCGCCTGTGTGTCCAGTTTAGACCTACACCTGTTTTTCCATCTGAGCTCCTTCATGCATTACCACATGAGCTGATGCAAAGTTTCTGAAAGTCAGGGAGTCAAGAGGCCACCAGTCAGCTGAATGACAGTATCTTGACATGTGCAAGGTAGGCTACTGTCTCTGTGTTAGTCCTGAATTCATAACTCGGAGGATGTCTGTGTTTCATAAAAGTATCGGGAAGCTGTGGGCAGTATATCTCATAGATAGGCAGGAGCTGCATAGATGGGTTTGGATTACAGTAGGAGTCAAGATTTTAACACATATTTTGGTGTACTTAATCCCACACTGACACAGACTATGAAAACCATTGCTTGAAAGCAGTGTATATAGTCAGGCTGTAGTTTATCTAATAATGAAACCTGAATACAAAAATGGAAGTGTAAATATAATGTAGTCCAAAGTGTATCAGGCTGTATCAGTGTCACATGAAACATGTAAATAAGTCAATTCATTGTTTGTTTGGCAGGAACTGTGGTTCTACAATCCTTGCTTTTTAATTATTTTTAGTGCTCTGATTTTAACCCCCCAGAGTGCTCTCAAATAAGCTTTTAACCTTATGCTTTACTGTGATGCATGCAGATGACTGGATTTTCAACTAGAGACAGATTCCTGTAGAATTATCTTTTTTTTTTCTGCAAAAATTTGCATGATAGTGTCAGTCTAGTGGGAGGTTGTAACTAGATGATCTTTAAGGTTCCTTCCAATCCAAACCATTCTATGATTCTGTGGTTCTAGGGGGTTCCATAAAATTTAGTTTATGGAATTCAAAAGTTTTATAACATGAAGAATTGTTGGTGTTTGACATATGGAATCACTGATTTCAGCAGGAGGCTGTGTTTTGTTGATGTCTGGAAACGTAGCCCGCTTTTACTGTTACATGGCATGTGGTGCATAGCTTTTCAGGTGAGCACAGTGCATGACACACACATGAAACAAGAACTGCTTCATCAGTTTCCATGAGAAAATGGTGACTTCACTTTTTCTGGTTGTCCGCACCTCTTTTTTAGTGAACATTAAATTTTACTTGAAAACAAAGCCATAGGGGAGTAAATGATCCTGTATTTTATGTGCTGTGTTATAGAAATACATTAATTATCTCCACCAATGCGGAATTTATTTAGCTCTATCAATTGAGATGCTGTGGCTGTCACCAGTCACTGACAGTGATTGTGACTCCGTTCTGCACACATCGCTTACGTTATACGATAATACAGTATTTCTGTAGCATGTTCTTCCTGAGATTTCATAGCCCAGACGGACAACTAGCTGTATACCCACCAGTTAAAATAACAGGAGCTCTGAAGTTAGATTGTGTGCCTGACTTTGACAAAGTTCATCCTCTTTATAGAGGCAGACTGAGGGCTGGCAACACCTGGCTAAGGGGGAGCGCATCAGGTGCCCCAGGCAGGTGGGCAGAGGGTCTGCAGGCAATGGGAAGCTGCAGGCAGTGGTCAGCAGAGCACTTGTTCAGCCCTGTAGTTACCCATGTGCTATGTAACAGCTTACAGGCATGGGGAAGGCTGCCCTAGGATGGATATTAAGGAAAAGCTATTAATAATTAAAAAACTGAGAAATCCTGAGTGTTGGTCAGTGGCCTCTGCCATGGTCTTGGATCGATCACATAATCTTTTCTGTTGCATACATCACCCCTAAGGAGAGATCCCTGCCTCCGAGGCCAGTGTCAAGCCTTGACTTAAGATCAGCTCCCAAGTGAAGGAGGTAGGTTGGCTGGCGGGGGGAACTGTCATGCTGCAGCAGTTCTCTGGGGCTGGCTGGCCAGGCACTGAGGAAGGGGCCGGCATGCTTCCGGCCATGACAGCCCAGGTGGTGGGGAGCAGTTCACAGCCACGTGTCCTAGGGCCTGCCCCCTCTCAAGCAGGTTGGCCAGGACCACAGTATTTGTCATTTGGCCTTGGGTCCCTTCTCAGCCACCTGTGGTGGTTGCAACACTTAGTTGTTGCTAGTGTTCTTGTTTTCTGTAGGTTTTGGGGATATTTTTAGTTTTGATTGTGTGAAGTACAGCTCCCCCAGTGCGACAGGCTTTTTTATGCACAAAGCTGGTGTAGGTGTTACATGTCCTCGACTATGTGCAGGGATAAGCTTAGGGATGGGGTGGTGTCAGAGGACAGTTCAACACAGACTGAACCAAGTCTGTCACCGTGGGATTAGAGGCAGTGCTTGGAGTCAACTGTCTTCCCTCATCTGTTGACTCCAAACAGAACCTATCAGTGAACTAACATCACATGGTGTTGATGATGTGGGAACCGTGTGAGGGAGTTTTCTCAAGGACTGCATTACTTGGCAGTGCAGGCATGTTGCCCAACTTCAGTTCCCATGAACACAACAGGGTGACAGCGCTTCTCACCTCACTGGCTTACTAAGGGAATAGATACATTAGAGACTCAGAGATATTAAGATATGGTAAACTACCGTGTTTTGCAGGGTGAGGAGAGCACATAAGACAGACTCCTGTCTAAGAAGACGGATGGATTTCCTTCAGTAGAGCATTAATTTGTGCTGTATTCTTCCTCTGAAGTGCAAGCTAATCATCACAGGCTCTGCAGTTGTTTCTGGGGATTTTGTTATGCAGGTGGTACTTTCTAATTATTACATTGTAAAACTCATGCACACAAGTGGAAGGGAAGAGTGAAATAGTGAGGGATAATCTAACTAAATATGAACAGCATATTTATAAACAGGTATTTTTCTTCTGAGACTAAATTAGCTGACGCTTAGCCTTATGCTAACAGGCTGTGGAGGCAGGTCAGTGCAGAGTCACGCACCTTTCCCCCTGCCTCTGTCACCCCCATTGGGAGGGGAAGGGGTGCGCCTGCTGGTCCCCAAATCAGGAGTGGGAAGGCAGATGGGTCTCCAGTGCAGGTCCCATTTGCGGTATTGTTCTCTAACACAGCTGCTCTTCAGAAGTAAGCTACAAACCTTGTTGGTCTTGTACACTCCTTTCCACAAATTGTTTGGCCAAAAAAGGGCCGGTGAAGCAAGCGTTCGGTGAAACAATTCAATTGAAAAACAGGAATTTGCCTCAGCCATATTTCCCATTTGTAGGAGAGCTGGAATGCACTCAACACTCCAGCAGATCATGTTTGCTCAGCAGTTTTCAATTAAGGGTGTTATTGCTTTTAAAGGCCAACCTGGACTTTTTCCACAGCATATTTTTTTTATTCCTCTCCATAGATAGCTCCATACAATGACTTTATACAGGTGAAATGTGCGTCTGCTTATATCCGTAGAAAGCTTTTATGATCAAGTTGTGGAAATAATTCTTTTACTTTGCCCTGTCTGAACTGGCAGTGGTGTCTGCTGTGGGAGGAGGCAGGCATTGCAGTTTGGGTTTGGATGGGAATAGGGATTTTAATGTTGGTGGAGGAATTATTATTATTTCTTTCTGTTACAATATTGCCCGTAATGACCCAGTTTCCATTTCCGTCTGTGTTATGTGCACTCAGAACCTGTTCCGTACAGCTTACAAGAGATAGAAATTGGATAGGGGCAGCTGGGGGGCACAAGGCAATAACAAAACCATATTGGCAACACTATTGACAGTAGCCGTCAGCTGCCACTTCCTTCTCTATTTTTCGTAGGCATCACAGTAGAGAAGGGATTTGAAGGAACAGGGGTTGGAGTTCACTGTCTTCTTAATTTGCTTGAATGATTGAGGAAGGCTATAAAAACCCACCTCAGGTGTAATTTTGTAGCAGCCAGTTCTCACAAATGATGAGGTCTGTCTGTAGGAAGAGCACAAAGCTTCCACGATGCCAGAGCACCTGCAGGTGTCACCTAAAAATCCAATCAACAACCTAGTTTTCATTGGGCTATCAAAACAATTAACTTGCTTAAAACCATGTTGATTCTGTAAGGTGATTTTACCTACAGAAGAAGAAATTTCTGCACAAATTCCCGTGAGCCCTTCAGAACTCTTTGGCATAAATCTTTCCCCCATCAGTGAAATCCCAGCATTTAAAGTTTAGAAAACAGAAAACTAAGCTATCACTGAGGAGAGGTAAGCCTAATTTCATCTCACACAGTATTCAGAGTATTTAAATAAAATATTTGGGCTCTTAGTTTAAATTTGGACTTTTGACCTTTTATTAATGAGCAAGATTTGATCTATTTGAATTTGAAGGATATTATTTTTTAATGCAGACTGTGTGTCATTTTACTTTCTTAATAATCAGAAGGTCACATGGTATTAGATGTAACACCTTATGACAGTCTAAATTGAATATATCATCATTACTACCTTTATCAGTCAGAAAGAATTAATTGAATTGTGAGTATTGCTCATAGATCATCATGTCTGCTGCTGAAAAATGCATTGACCTGTAAACTGTCCTCCAATAGCCATCCCCAGACTAGACTGAAAGAAATTTGTAGAAAGATGTCTTCTGAATGATAAGTGTTTGCACAGTAAATCTGAGTAAGAAGGTGGCTATTCAAAGCCCCTTTTAGAAGTTTTTTTTTTAGATATTTAAAAAAATATACAATTTTCTAATTCTATTATGAATTAACATAATTCACATAAATGTGAATGTGTGATAAATTTAACTTCTTCTTTCTATCTAGTTACTTCCATGTAAGACAGGACACTGTGTCATGACCCAGCTCATAGAACTACCCTGGGTGGGATGAGTGGGGTTCTTGGAGGTTCTGAATATTCCCTTGGGGCAAATTAAGTGAGACGGCACCAAAGAATTGCGTACTGGCTTATAACTTTAATGCATACGATTGTTTAGGGAAAAGGGAAAATGTGGGGAATATAACATAATCAAGGGAAAAGGAAAATTACTTGGTAAAGACACTACATGAATATTTTACCATCCACTAATAATACTTAATCTTATAGCAATGGGGTAAGAATAGCATAACTACCAGTATTACTAGGTTTAGTAGTAAGCACCACTAAAATAAGCAATCTACATGAAAACCTACTAAACAAGCCCCCAAAAGGAGCTGGCATTAAACTTAACAGAATTATAAAAGAAAACAAATTACTTGCTAAAGACAATTCATGACAACACTACCAACCACCACCAACACCAAATCTTACAGCGATGTGATAATGACAGCATAGCTTTCAACAGTACTAAGAAACCCGCAGCCGCTCACGAAACGTGCAATCACTTAACCCACAACCGTTCGCAACACTTGCAATCACTTTTCAGTACTAAAATAGACAACCTATCAAAAAACTCTTAAAACAGCCCCAAAAGGAGCTGGCATAAAACTTACAAGGTGTTGCCATATGTTCCAGAGAGAGAGATCAAGAGATACTTGAAAAGAAAAAGAAAGGAGAAGGAGAGAAGAGAGAGAAAAGTTTTCACCACTCTCTGGATCCCTGGAGATGAGCGTCGGCATCTTGGCGGGGGGCGGGGTTGCTTGATCAGTCTGTCAGCATCTCAGGAGTCTCAGGTGGTGGGCGCGAGCCCCTTCTCTTTGTTTATTACAGAGGCAGAGGCCTTACTCAGCAAGGGTTTGCTAATTTGTTGTAAGAGCAAGACTAAGTCCATTGTTAGTGAGGGGAGTAAGGCCTTCAATGTATTCTTCGCTCCTTCTTGTCTACAAGCAATAGAACTGGAATGCTTTGAGACATCACAAGGCTTCGCCTTATCAGAGCCTCAACAGTCAATTTGCAGTTTCTGCAAAACTGCAGGAATAGTCCTTTACACACTGGTGGAACATGTACTGAACACCATATGGGTTTATAGTTACATGTTCCTGGTGCCACAGAAATTTTTACCCAAAATGCAATATAATTATACATCAGATGAGTGATTCCTGGAACAAGTTATCTTTGTATTTGTTTTTTAAGATCTATTTTACAACGATTCATGAACTTTACTTGTGAATTGTTTTGTGACTCCTATCGTGCTGCTCAGTATATACTCCAGTTCTGAATATATGTACCCATCCTTAGGAACAGAGGACGGGACCTTATTGTTATGCAGTCCCTACTCCCTCTTAAAACAGTTTTCTTTTGGATTTGTCTTTCTACTCTGGTTTCTGCTTTCAAGGTCAAAATAATTCCTGTACAGCTCAGATTTAGTGCCCTTTAATTGACATGGCTTTTCTTCTGGCTCGTGTCTATTCCCTGATGGTATACAGAAAGCAGTCATAACTTCTCTGATGTTTTTCACAATAAAAAAGCTGAAAAGTTCTATTCTAGTTAGACTTCCTTTTGCCCTTACATGCTTTAGCTGCTGTCTTTGCACTTGTGATCTAAGTTCATCTTTTGGAGAATATTGGCCAGAAGCCTCCGCATTATGGCAGAATAGGTCTCGCTATTGCTGTATGCAGTAGTTCTCCCACATACCTGTCTTAAAATACAGGTGCTAAATTTGCAGCTATTCAGTGATCTGTCATTCTGATTTGTCATTTAGAAGACTGTACATATCCCGTAGGTTTTTTCTGACACGCGGTGTATGGCGGCATTCTGCTTTACTAGGAGCCTGTGGCTGCCCCAGCCAATCTGCAGTGCTCTCCGTGCTCTTGAAAGTGTTCTTAACAGTGGTCTTTCTTCTGGCAATGTGGGAAATGGCATTAATTGTTCATAGTTTAAGCCTGTCTAAAAGTTCATCCTGGTACCAGAAAGATTGCCTATTTCAGTTCTATTTCGTAGCTGTATTATAGAGGATATCATGGTAGCTACTAGTATGCACTAAGAAAGGACAGGTCTGTTTTATTCACTGAATATGCTCACATTCACAGAATTACTAGAAACAGTGATATGCATGAGGCAGAGACTTTGCAGAATATGTCTTATATTACCATAAGAAGACACTGTATTTCTCATTTGTTCCTATAGTTATCAGATACTATTTAAAAATCCCCTCCTCTCAGCTGGAAAACCATGCCAGCAAATCTGGCATTCGAATGCAAGTCACAAACTCAGCCTAGAAAAAATCTGATTTTTTTTTTCCTTCAGAGTTACAGAAACTTCACCTGACATATGCTTAGGTCAGGCAGTACTCTGATACCTCATTATTAAAAAGAAATGGAAGAATAATACAACTGGTGTAGGAAGAGTGTTAGCTTCCAAAAGAAGGGATTCTAGGAAAGTCATGAGATGGTAAAGCATAGCATCAGCATGATTTTAAGTATAAACCCCAAGTTTTTGCTAATTTTAGATAGGAGTTACGTATATTAGCTTTTGTATAGTATTTGTGGCAAACACTGTTTGGTAGCCTAAATATTTCGTTTGTGGTTCCTCAGCCTCATGGCCTTATCATGTACCAAATTTTTGTTAAAAAATTTTATCTTACATGCAATTAAGTTTTAATGAGGATGTGAAACTACAGTATGGCCAGTGGGAGTTAGGATCATCCATGACAGTGACATCTGTCAGATACAAGAATAAAACTACTTTAGGAAGTATTTGAAAAAATTGCATAACCAGTGTTAAAAAATCCAATTACGTTAAGCACTTAGTGTTTCACAGTGGTTTTTAAGTATAGAAATAAGACTGGGAGGGGTATCGGATAATTTTAAATTGTAGGATTAAGATGCCAGAAACGCATCTGGGTAAGTGGCCATGCCTGTGGTGCTGAATACAGTGAAGCCATGGATCATCCCCTGGCCCAGAGACCAAGTGACTAGGGCAGGCTAGTAATTTACATCCCAAAGGGGTAATCCTGTAAGGAAGGCTCTTGCTACCCTAAGACATCATTACTGCATTTTGTGAGGGATTTTTTTTTTTTCAGTTGAAGATGTTGGACAAGATGTGAGGGCATTGTTGCAGCCTGCCAGACTGTTGTTTTCATAGCATAAATGGAAGAATTGTGTGACATGCAGGGATGTTTGAATGCAAGACCTTGTGAGACGTTGGTTGGGGAGTCCGTAGGGCAGAGGGACCCCTGTCCTGACAGCCACCTAGTTGGTGCTACCCTCTGCACCCTGCCTGCACATCGGGGCAGGGAGCCTCAGTTCCCCCAAAGCCAGATGGCTGCAGATCAAGCGCTTGAGCTTTCTTCCTGCCTTTATTTCATGTAGCACTGGTGTAGCCAAGGAGTCTAGTTGACTGCAGAAATATAATACACCGTTAGTTTAAAAAGGACTACAGAGCATGCACCCCATACCACTTCCATGTCACAAGCTCCAAGCTAACAACTCCCAACATCCTATTATTAATTAGAATTAAAAAAACAACCAAACAAAAAAAAACCCTAAACCAACAGAAATTACAACAGAAAGAGAGCAGGAGAAATCAAGGGCATTAGGGGTGCCTTTATATATATTAGGTCATATATGTATGGTGCAGCGGTGAGAATACTGATGTAACATTCCTTATTAAACTAAATGAGGAAGTTTTAAAGAAGAAATTACTAAAGATATAATATAGGAACAAGTCCCATGTTGCATAAAAATGGTGTCATTTTTCTTCGTTAATGTGTAAGATGGGAAAGGACAGACAGGAAAAAGCAATCCAGAAACAATATGTTCTTACCTACATCAGACAGAGGAGAGCCAAATGAGGCACATCTAGACTGGAAGCACCTTCACAGGCACTTTTGCCTCACTGCTGGGCACATAGAAAAAATTGCTTTTCTTACTAATCTCAGGAATATTTAATCAGCTAGGGAAAGGTATGCTCATCCTGGCAGAAGATGTAATAATTGCCCAAGGAAGCAGTGGGGGGAGGAAGGATTGCTTTAAGGCTGCTACTGCAGAAGTGTGGAGGAGCTAGTCAGGGGTGAAATAGTATTTCCAGAAGGGAAGGCCAGTAATTTTTCAGGCTTATGACCTCTCCCCCTCCCCTTAGGTAAAACTGTTCTGTCACATGCTACTAGCAATACAGCCATGCCAAATGAATCTCTCCAGACACCACCTGAAGAACAATGACAGGAAAAAATAGAGAGATGTTGTTTGTTCATTTTTATTTTTGTTTGATTTTACTTTCTACTGCAGAAATTAATGTTATGCATTTAGTCAAATTCATAAAAGTGAGGTTATTGTATTCATGCCATTTACACATCATTTTGAATATTTTCAAAGTAAACAACGTCCACATTTCCATATCACTAGAGGAAGCAAACTACATGGAGAATACAGGAAATGAGTATGTTTTCCCCAAGTAGTAATTTCACAATATTTATTTTCCAGTTTGCAAAGATGAGAGGGGATTTATATTGTTCAATGAAGTAAAGTTTAAACCACTCTTGTATACAAGAAAAGCTGAATTGTTATATGATGGATGAAGTATGGTGTCTTCTGTGTATGAGATTCTGAAGAGAATTAATGCACTTAAAAATTTATTCAAAATTAATACAAACAAAGATCAGAGCGCTTTGAATAACAACTAAGAAAAAACAACAAACCCACCCACCTGTGTGTTCTTGTGCTGGGTGTGGTGGGTTGACCCTAGCTGGACGCTAGGTGCCCACCAAAGCTGCTCTATCACTCCCCCCCTCAGCTAGACAGGGGGGAGAAAATATAGTAAAAGACTCATGGGTCGAGATAAGGACAGGGAAGGATCACTCACCCATTACTGTCATGGGCAAAGCAGACTTGACTTGGGAAATTGAGTTTAATTTATTACCAGTCAAATAATGAGAAATAAAACCAAATCTTAAAACACCTTTCTCCCACCTCTCCCTTCTTCCTGGGCTCAACTTCACTCATAATTTCTCTACCTCCCCCCCAGGGGTGCAGGGGGATGGGGAATGGGATTTGTGGTCAGTCCATCACACGTTGTCTCTGCTGCTTCTTCCTCCTCAGGGGGAGGGCTCCTCACACCCTTCCCCTGCTCCAGCGTGGGGTCCCTCCCATGGGAGGCAGTCTTCCATGAACTTCTCCAATGTGAGTCCTTACCATGGGCTGCAGTTCTTCACAAACTGCTCCAGCGTGGGTCCCTTCTGTGGGTGCAGTCCTTCGGACACAGACTGCTCAAGCGTGGGTCCCCCATGGGGTCACAAGTCCTGCCAGAAAACCTGCTCCAGTGTGGGCTCTTCTCTCCGTGTGCCCACAGATCCTGCCAGAAGCATGGTCCAGGGTGGGCTTCCTACAGGGTCACAGCCTCCTTTGGGCATCCACCTGCTCCGGTGTGGATCCTCCAGTGGCTGCAGGTGTATCTCTGCTCCCCCGTTACCTCCATGGCTGCAGGGGCACAGCTGCCTCACCATGGCCTGCACCATGGGCTGCAGGGGAACCTCTGCTCTGGTGCCTGGAGCACCTCCTTGTCCCAATCTGAAGTTGGGAGAGGTTTCTTTTAGGTCCCAAGACATGAAATTAAGACACAAATGAGGTCAAATGCCATGCAACCAAACGTAGTTTTATTGTCAGAAAAGATGAACGATAGTGGTGATAAGACAGAGTGAGAAAAAGAAAGGTGGAAATTAAGCAAGCATTCGGGATAGAGTTGCAAGAATAGTCACCACTGAAAGGAGGTCCGAAGGATGTTCCAGGAGTCCATTGACAGTCCAGGAGTCCCAGGATTGCTGGTTGTGGGTTGATGAACAACAAGGCACTCGCAGTCCTTTATCTGGTCCAGTTACTGGGGTCACCATAACAAAGGTGTATCACCCCTCTGTTGCTTCACCTGCACATGCTGCAATGGTTCATGCGGAGAGCTCACGCTTGCTGGCGCAACCTTATGAATGCTCAGTTCCACTCAGGGATTCTCCAAGTGGTCGTCAGGTGGTCACAGGTTGTTGCACACCACCATAAGGAGATGTGACGCAGCCTAATTGTATATAAAATATGTATGGGCATAAATCAAAGGTAGCTTGCGTTTTTCCTTTTTACCAGGGTTCAGGTGTAACCCAACTAGTTAACAGAATAAAAATATTAAAATGTGTAGGTCTTTCTGCTTTAGATGCTTAACTTTAACCCCATGTTTGCAACATGCAGCAACTTTTTCCCCTTCTTAAATATGTTATCACAGAGGCACTTACCACTGTTGCTCAGCCTTGGCCAGTGGTGAGTCTGTCTTGGAGCCAGCTGTCATTGGCTCTGTTGGACATAGGAGCAGCTTCTGGCAGCTTCTCACAGAAACTACCCCTGTAGCCACCTGGCTACCAAAACCTTGCCACACAAACCCAATGTCATGGGCTGAATGGTAATTAAGTGGGAAAAAAAGTTGAAAAAAAGATGAAATGCAATCTACTGCACAATGCTGAAATTTGGGCTTCCATGCCACATGATTTGATCTAATTATTGTTTCACTTTTATTGCCATGAATAAGCTGATATTACAAGAGTGTTTTGGGGTTTTTTTGTTGTGAAAATGGGGAGAAGTCCGATGATATGAAACCAAAATAGGTGAAAAGAAGGCAATTTATGGAGACAGTGGTAAATACATGAAGGGTATCATATGTGAGCTGGTGAAATAAGGTGAAGTGAGTTGAATGAAGAACCACATCTATAGAAAAAATGAGCTTCCTAGTAAAAAATGAAAATGAGGAATAATTAGGAAGTGCTTTTACTATTCACATAATCCTGTAAAACCATCTGTCAGCAAATTAAATAAAACTTCAACAAAGTGCTGCCATGTGGGCTAGTCTTTTTAAAGCACTCAGCCTGAAGTTTGTTTCTAGAGCTGCCATTGCTCCTGTTAAAACCAGAGCATCAGCTCTGTGCATGCGTGTTCCAGCCTCCCTCTCCTGACCTCTTAGGTTAAAGGAGGTTTCCACTTCTTCAGCTAGTTTGTAAATCTGACAACCAAATTTTTTTAAGAAGAAACTGGTTACTGAATTTGACCCAGTTTTGCAAATAGTTTTAAAACAGCTGAAGTCATACTTTGGCACAAGAAGAAAAGAGAAGAAAGAAAAAAAATTAAAAAATGGAAGAGGAGATTTACACATTTTGTAGCACTGTTTTGTCAGGTTTCATAAGAAATTTGTTATATAATACAGCCCTTGAATCTATAACAAGATTAAAATTATTTATTTTCCTGTTTTCTGCTTTCCTCTGAGGCTGGTTCAGTACATATCCTATTGTTTGTGTAGTATTGCATTGTTTAGTAAAATCCTCAGATACTGAACAGCTGTTTTCTGGTTTTGACCTGCAACATTAGAATAACAGCACTACAAAGACAGCAGATTTTGGCAGCTGTAAACTGTGTGCAGCTGAGCTATGATATTTGCAATTAATATGTTACTTGCAAAATTTCATCTGCTTGTTTTCATTTCTGACTGTTTTTCAAGTAGCACCATTTGCTAGAATCTACAAAGACCTAAGAAATTCTGGAGATGGCTATGCAGTTATATCATAAGTTTGCATTTATTTGCATTATAAGTTTCATATCCAAATTTAAATTTGGAGTCCTAAATTGGTCTGTAGATTAGGTCCACATGAATTTAAGAATTAGTCAGCAGTCAATGCTGTCTTAATAGCAAATGATGTCTTAATAGTAAAAATATAAAGCATGTATTAAATTTTAACTTTTCTCCAGTAAACATATTACATATATGCTTTTTTCATGTGGCAGCTGTCCCTGTTATTTTAATTGAAGTAATTGCCTTATTGAATGTTGTAAGCAAAGTCCAGATCCAGTTACATTAATTTAATGGTATTTTATGCATAAGAATTTATTTACATAAATTCTGTTCGCTATGTAACTCTAAAATGCCATTTGTCTTCATAAGGTTAGTTGACGGTCATTCCTTTACTGAAGGGAAGCTGGGGGAAGAGATGTTAGAGTAGAAACTGGAAGACAGCAACTTGAGGAGACTTCACCAGCTGCATAGACAAACAAGGCTTACTTTATTATTGCCTTAATAAAAGCTATTGAGCCCTGAGAACATAGTAGTTTCTTGGCACCTCTTACCCTGTGCGTGTGGAACATCCGATTCTCCTGTTAAGCGGTCTGTTCAGTTACACTTGATTTCTCATCCCATTTTTAGTTACTTTCCAACCACACTGTAGTCTCACAGAACAAATTCCCAAGCAACTACAATAAAACTCATCCAAAAAAGAAAAATATCCAGAAGGTGGGGTCCAATCCTGCCTGGTACTGAGCGCCCTGAGTTCCCATGCAGCCCGGCAGGAAAGGGCTGCACCCAGCACATCGCGGGAGCAGGCAGGAGCTTGTCTGAGCAGGCTGGGGTTTAGCACTGAATGCCCTACCGCCTCTTGCTGGAAATCGGATTTGCACACGAGTGGGGTAGCTCCAGTAGCTAAAAAATCTGCAAGACTGATTCTCTGTGTATTTCTTTTTGTTTGGTTTCTGAAGAAGATTTTGCATTAGCTAAACTGTATTTAGATTTCCAACTAGGACACTTAACCATGACAACCATTTTAATGAGTTAAAGAATGCTAATTCATGGTAACAAAAAAAAAAAGTATTTTTTGAGAATATTTTAGACAAAAATAAGAAAAAATTGAAATATGTGGAATTTGCATAGTATAAAAGTCAACACGTATTCAATAATTACACAAAATATTCCAAACAGTTCCCATGAGTCGTTTTTTGTGTCTAATTCACAAATGAAAAATGTAGAATCTGTGCTTACATATTTAATAGCCATTCAGAGAAAGCTGTGCTGTACTTGATCAATATTCTTGAAGAAGGGTGATGAATATTCATTATCCTTGAAAATGACTAATCTAGGAAGAGGTGATGAATAGGTCACAGTCCTGAAACAAAAGATAATACTGTAGTAGTCTGAATTTAGCCAGCAGTGTCTTGGTTAATAGTTCCTAGTTAACTCTTTTTGTTTTTTAACTGTAACTGAGGTTGATTGTAACTATTGAGTGGAACAGGGGATTTTGTTGTTGTTCTTAAGTGTGAAAGAGTGATTCTACAGGTTGCCAAGTGCTGCAGCTTTCATGCAACAAAGCACATACTCAAGTCATTAAATGGCTTCACTCAAGCCTTCAGGCATTCTTTATGGTTAGCGTTAAGCAGATTAAGAAGAATTTTGCTGGACGGAGATGTGAATCTAGTCCCTAAAAAATCATAATCTTAACATATTTCATTGTATAGTTAGTACAGTAGAATAAGCTTGTTTTATTTACTTTACTGCCTTAGGATGAGCCATTGGAGAGAATCACTTTAGCTTTTTTGACTTTAATTAGTCAAGAATAGGGATATGCTTAGTGGTTCCCACTATCGCAAAGCTAGGCAAGTGATTTGCAATATCTGATTCAGGAGCACTATACCTCATAAAAGAGTCTTTCTCAAGTGGTTTCTACATTTTTTATTCAAGTTGCATTTTATGTTGAAAGTGGATGGGTCCATCCATTTATTGCCTGTCTATGCTCTCAAAAAACTAGTCCCTTGCTGAAAATGTTTCAATATATATTATTTTTCAAGTTTTGTTGCTTCTGGAAATACAGAAAAATTAGTGGTGATTTATGTTCTGCAGAACTACAGAGTTTATTTTAAATTTTATTTCCAGACCTCAAAAAGTGACAGTTTTGCTGATTTTGTTTGCTATGACTTTTTCTTTCAATGCATTGAAATACCTGCCATAAAGTAACATCGCCAAGAATAAAATATAATTCAACTGAAAATTAATTAAGGTTGAAAATAAGTTTTGAACAATAGTGTCTCCCCCCCCAAAAAAAAAAAAAGTTTTTTGCAATGGGAAGAATATGAATTTCAAGTTTTACTGTTTGAAAATGGAGTAAAAGAATGCTTTTGTGGCTGATCAGTCCACAGGCCACAGATTCACATATTATTATGTTCTGATATATTTTTTAATTTGTATTTGATTATTTTGATCAATTTTTAAGGCTCAATTTTTTGTTACTTTAGCTTCTGTTTAATTTCATTGGACACTGAGGTGGATCAGGTGGTAAAGAAACAGAGACTATAATATGAAAGTGCAATCCATATTGTCATGATTACTCAATTCTATGCAAAATGTTAATGTGAGTTGATACCCTTAATGGCACAATCTCCCTTCACTCAAACTGCAGCTGAAATGTTTTAAATGGGGATGAGGACCTGGGCTTACTTCTTGTTCTCATTGGTGGTGTCTGAGTGTGCCATATTCTTTTGCACAGTAGTGAAGAGTAATACTGGTTAGGAACTAAGAAATGTGATGAGTTTTACTTCATTTGAAAGTTTCACAATTGTGTATAACCCATGTTACCTTTACGGATAGGGCAGATGATTTCATTTTGCCTCTGGTCCCATAAGAAAAAGTCTACTTTGATCTGTCACCTTTGAAATGTGAGCAGGATACTTTAGTTAAATAGCACTGGAACTTTTATTTTCTTCCTGTTGCAGTAAGTTTCTTTTCACTTGCATATCCTGTTACTAAAATCCTTAAGGACGCTTGCAATTGGTTCTTCATGCTGATTTTAGCATCTCTACAATGTAACATAATTTGCCATACAGGTAAGTCCTACAGATATATCTGTATTTGCTGTTGCATTTTCTATGTAGGCATATCTCTTTTGAGAGAGGTAGTGAGGCAGTGAAGGCGACATGGGAGGTGAAGAAGCAAAGACTGTGCTGTGTGTGCCTCCTTTGCCCCACTTGACAGTGGGACAGAGGAAAGGGCTTGGGGCAAACAGTGGTCCAAGCTGGAAGATGACCAGGCTCACTCCTCCTCCTGCCCCAGCAGGGGCATCCCCAGGGACTCCTTGGGGCTCGCTTTTACCTTGGCAGACAGTTTTGAAAAAAGACAGTGGTGTTTTAATTAAAACAAAGGACAGTGTCTGTTCCACGTCATCTATTTATAGATGAGGTAAATCTGTTCATCTTCTCATTTTATGTCTTTGAAAACCAGTGAGGACCGTTACTGTTAACATAAGACTATTAGCTTGGCTTTCACGTGTTGGCTCAGAGCCAGTTTTATGAGTTTTTTAGTGATGCTGCCAAGTTCAGGTAGGTTCATGAGGTTATTCATGCAGATAAGTGGTTATAGGGGCAAGGCCTGGTATTTTTACAAACACCTAAGACCTTCCAAAAGAGATTTAATGACATGACTCACAGACACAGTACCTCCAGTGTAAGTGCTTTAATGGTTACCTGTGTATCTGAAGATAGTTGATAATTGCTGACATTTAGTAAATGAGAAATGGCTTTTTATTTTAATGCAATACAAATCAGCAAGAGTACAATATTCAGGTTTTGTATTCAGTGAGCTTCTGTTTAGCTTGTATCAATGGTAAAAGAAAAAAATAGAAAGAAGAAACAAAAAGATAGCTTTTCCTTCCTCCCAATAATTTAAGTGGGTTGCAAGCAGTGCAACAGTATGGCAGAGAGGTCTACCGGTGTTTCTTTAAATTGTTATTATTATTTTTTATTTCAGGCTGGGTCCCCAAAGCAGCTTAATTGAAATTCACTGGAAGTTGGGTTTCTTTCATTTAGGCCTAATTTGGTAATGTTCAGAGTGAAAGATACCTGAGGATAAGGACAGACTCTTTGTATAGAGCCCATCATGGTGGAGAAGAATTTTATGCACTGATAATGCAAACATTTGAAGAAAGAGGGTATTTTTATGTGGGTTTTTTATACTATTGCTTTTTTATTAGTGTTTTTTGAAACAGGAAAAGTTATGATTTCAAAAACTGAATACCTTTAATTGAGATGCTCAAACATTCAAATATGCTCACTTAAAATTTCAAACAAGGAAAATGCAAGGAGTCTTAACAATGATCTCCATAGTATTTTTATTATACAGCATATGTTTACATCTGAGTTAACAATGAAAATTTTTAGCAAAAAAGCAGGTCAAAATATCTATTCTATAGCAGAGAAATTATAGTAACATACACTAAAAAACTAATGAATCATGATGCTTCATGGTTCCAGCTTTATTATGCTGCTACTTAGCAGTGTTCCTGTCCAAGAATATGCATATTTATGTTATTTTAAATACAAGTTCACATAAAATATCATCAATATTTATCAACTGATATAAAACATCCGTAGTGTTTCATGGACAACATGGGGCTCCAGCCTTATCCTTCTTAAAAAGGCGTTCAATCACGTAATTTTTAAAAGGTGCTTTCCAAATGGTATTAAAGTATGCTGACTCAAAATCTTTTCCTAAATGTTTATTAATTTTAAGAGAAATCTCTCTAATATTCCCATTCTTGGGCATTTATGCTAATAGTTTAAAAGTATCCAATGTGAAATATTGCAGGCTAGATTCTTTCATGCATTTTTTTGTAAGCATGTAAACCAAAGCAATCGTACATACTAAGCTGAAGTATCATGAAACTGATGATGCAAAGGTCTGGAAAAATGGAGACATCTTTTACTAGTAGCCTTCCTCTAGAGCAGTACTTTAATTGGAACGTACAGTTTATCAGGATTTACATAATCTCCTGTTCTTTGCTCAGGACCTATTTTGAATAGGTTTCCAGGGGCAAAGAGGATGTCTCATGTTTTCCTAGAAAATACCAGAAGAATGTAGCTAGCACTCCTACGTACTGATAGGTATTAATTTTATAGAAATAGTGCAAATAATAGCATGCATTTGGTCCCCACACTAGGAAGGTAATACTTTCCTCCAGCATTCAGGAATTTTAGAAAGGAAGGTGGATTCTCCAAGATACTCTGAGTTACACGGATCACAAGAAAACCAAAAGAATACAAAAGCACTGAGATCCTTTTCCCAGTGATAAGAACCAAGAGTTACAGCATGATTTTGAAAAGATGCTTAGATGAGGTGGGAATTGGCCTCCCTCAAATGCAAACATTTATAGACTGATTTTCCAGGAGATAATAATTTGCATAAATGTTGTGCATGTATTGCTTGTTTTTTTTCTGTTTGTTTCCTTCTCTTGCCACTTTTTAAATCAGCTTGCTATTTATTTTGAGCTTTCTGATTATATCCCTTGTGAAATATATATCTTTCCATACCTGAACACGCCAGTTGCCAACACGGTATTATCTTCCATCAGATAAAACTTCTATTTCAGCATTTGTTAACACTTTCCTGTCTGCCATACTGTGGCTAGTTTTGGTTTCAACATATTAAAATGTCCTGTTTGATATTGTTTTACACGGAGCAAATATGATTGTTACTGTGGGGACATCAGGCTTTCAGGGCAATTTCTACAGTTTGCATTAAGGAATAAGTCTTCATAAATGTATCCGACGTGACTTCTGTACAGAAAGGCAGCTCTTCAAGGGTAGGTTCCCCATAGCTTGGTAAACATCTTAGAGGATGCTTTTCTGTCACCATGGCTGTCATCTTTGTGACCGTTAGGGCTTGAACCTATAAGCATGAAACATTTTATTGCAGCTGTAGATAAGAACTCCACTTTGAGAGCTGGCAAGAGTAGCAGTTTTGACTTCTATTGATTGATGAGTTCCTCTAGCAGAAAGGCTTATTTTCATGTATTTATCTAAAAGAGCTAAGACTAGGATCCAGCAAAGTGTATGCTTAACTTTCTTTGTATTCTGAATCAGCATTAGCATATAAGGAAGGAAAATGTGGGTATACGTAGATGGTAAAATTTAAAAAATCAATGTATACACATAGTTTTTGCAGAGACAACATTTGGCGAAAAGGTAAGCTCCTGATAAACTCCACTTTATCCTAGAGTTGTAGAATGGTTTGGGTTGGAAGGGACCTGCAAGGATCATCCAGGCCAATCCACCTGCTATGGGCAGGGATATTTTAACTCAGATGCCCCGTCAAACCTGGCCTTGAACACCTCCAGGGATGGGGCTTCCACAACTTCTCTGGGCAACTGTTCCAGTGTCTCACCACCCTCACTGTAAAAAATTTCATCCTTACATCCAATCTAAATCTACCCTCTTTCAGTTTATATTCATTGCCCCTTTGTACCTTTTGTTCCAAGTAGGAGTGTTTCCTGTTCGTGTCCAGATAAGTTAGAGCATCCAAAAATAATTACTGTGATTTTTGTAATTAATAAGCCATGCTTAGGAATGTATCAAACTGATCCTTGTTGCTTACTGACTGCTCTGTCTCAGATTTCCTGCTGTACGGAAAGACTGCTGAGACAGCAGAGGAATTTCAGTAGTGTGTAGCATTTCCAGAAATCTTTAAGCCAAATCAGTTTAATCTTACTCTTAAATGTTGGATCAAACTGGTTTTGTTGTGTGAACTTAAAATCTCCTATCCACATGCATTTACTTCCTAGTTCTGTCAGTCATCTGGTGCTATAAATATGTTGATATGGATTAAGACAATAGCAATAGTAATTTTTTTTCCTAATAGGCTTTTTTTTTTTTTTTTTTGAGAACATATGAGCTCATTTTGCTTCTCTTTGAGCAGAGGAGACGTTTTTCTAGGGAAGTATTTCAATCTTCCTTAGACAGGTAGCATACAAAAAGTGAATCTTCTACAACAGGCCTGTCCTATGTTTTTTTGGTATGTCACCTCTGCTGGCTTTGCTGAGATAATTTTGACTACTCTTCACTTCTGCTGGCACTAAGGATTCAGTAGTTCAGGCAAAACCACGAGGTTCTATTCTAGGCTACTGAAATTAACTTTTGGACAAGATACTCTTACAAAACCTGCAGAAGATGGTAAGTAAGGAAAGAGAAAAAAAATGGGTTAGGGAGATGTGGAGGTGAGGAACAATTTGACTCTCAGATTCAGCAATATATATGCAGGGCTGGCAATTCAAAAAGTGTAAATCTGAGAGTTTTTGACCTGGAAATAATTGGTAAGAAAATTATAATTATATTGTACCATTTCAATGACTTTAGAGACTGGAGATAAATTTAAATAGCAAATACAAGCAGGTATTACCTATACACCTATATATCTGTAATTTAGTTACACTAAATTAGAAGAAAATGGTAAACTACATCTAAACTGGTAAGGATGTTCATTTAATCCCACAGCCACAACTTTCTGTACAGACTTCTAAGGTTTGGGGTAAAGGTGACTCATCTATGTCCTTCATTCATTTAGTATTCCATTCATTTGTTTGCTTTTTTTTAAAACATTTAAAACTCAGCTTCTCAGTTTTCTGTCAGTAGGAATAGTTGTGAAGATATCAATTATTCCTGCTTTCAAAGTTATTTAAAAACCTCATTTTCTTTTATACATGCTTGCTACCTAGGGCTCCAATATGTTCCCGTAACATTTACCTTTTATTGAATAAAATACACATTTTGAGTGGAAAAATTATCATTGCGTCTCCAGGTACTTCCAACAGTAATTTCCATTGATTGGAGCACATGTGCATGTGAGAACAGAGACGGATCAACTGCACTGAGTCAACAAGACACTTATTATGCTACCAGATGCTTTTATTTTCACATAGCAAGAGGAGCTTTATGGACTATTGTTTTCTTTTCCTCCCAGAAGAATTTTCCACTGTACTTATAATTCCAGAAGTGGATGCTCTATTACATACTTAAAGAAATTCCTGGCAAGACCTGAAGAAAGATAGGCTATGCTACACAAATACATTCTTTATGAATGTACTGAACTTTCAGCATTTGTTTTAAGAGGTAGTTTGGGAAAAAACAACAGCAACAACCAAGAAAAACAATCAACCAACCCTCCCTCTCTTTTTCTCTCATGGTAAAAATACATTACCTGATTACTGTTTTTTTCTTCCTAAAGGAGATTACAAAAACTCTCACTGTCTTTTATGTCTCACTGTATGGGCACAAATCACAACAGCTATCTAAATATCACCCCAGAGAGGTTATTTCTGTGCTTTGTCTACATTTACAAAGTGTGTTGTTTTTCCTCACACATATATTATTCTCTAAGTGCTTGTTACAAACTGACTGTTAATTTATCAGGTACATGCAACGGATGTTGTGTATTTGAGATACAGTTGAACTTATAAAGGTTGTGTTTATTCATTCATGTCTTTGGGAAGCCCATTGCTGAAGTTTATCAAGAACCTTTCAGACCTGCCAGTTGGCAGGGGAATATCCCTAGATTACTAATGCATCCTGCTTTTGTTGGTCTAGTTAGCAAATGAGAAATGTACACCTCTGGTGTGTTGTAGTTCAGGTTGAAGCTAAAGCAAGAAGCACAGAATGAGCATGTTTTTAAAAGCAGACTGTATCCTGGTGAATGCAGAAAAGCAAACACATGGATTGAAAAGGTACTGTTTGAATCAAGATGCAAAACTTTTATTTTTCCATTCAATAAGACATTTTTTGCTGTGTCATACACAAACTTTTAAATATATGCTCATGATTCTTACTATCCTGGATTAAGTTTAGTTTTCTTAGTACAAGAAATTCCATAATGTTAGACTAAAGAAGACAGGGAGAAAGCTAGATTTCTGCATCTGTTAGAGAATTTATAGAAGTCATTAGAGCTGTAGTAACGTATAATTATACAGTACTGACTGCAGTCAGAAACCAGACTACTAAATGTTGGTACACTAATAGACTTTCTGAAAGAAGAGGAAAAAAAAAAAGAAAAAGAAAAAAGAAATCTTTTTTTTAGTTTATACTCATCAAACAGGTCGGACAGCCATGGATGAGTGTGACAACAGAGGAATGCACAAAAGCTCCATTTTTGCAGACTAGCCAAACGATTTGTCTGTGTCACTGTTTCGCTTGCAAGCGAGTATGATGGTTCTAGTTACAAATGGAACCACATTCAAAATACAAGCATGAAAAATGCTTTTCAGAATATTTAAACAGGAAGGAGAAAGTAGTTCTGCCTTCTCTACCTGTAAGAGGGATCTCTTGGATTTATGAATTTGTTCTGTTCCCACAAAAGTGCAGGGCGTTTTTGTCTGATACTCTTGTGTTGCTTGGAGCACTTCAGAGAGAGTTTAGACTGGCTGCTAGTGAGGGACAAAAAAATAGTTAAGTTACTTTCTTTCTACATGAGTCTTGAGGACTGGCTTTTCCCTGCCTAATATGGCAGATATACATATGTGTGTGTGTGTATATATATATATTTATATATATAAAACAGTGCCTAGCAGCAGAGCAGTGATTGCATAGCACCACACAGAGGGAAAGTATATTTCCATTTCTTTTTTGTGTGTCATTTAATACTTGATGCAGTGATTTTGCATATCCTTTAAGTAATCAAGGCATACAGAAAGAAAGGAAGAAAGAAAAAATAAAAGGACACAAAGGGAAAAGAAGGGAAATCAGGCAAGCAAGCAAGAAAAGGAAAGAAGCTTCAGGAAGTCAAGTAACCGTTGGAGTACTGAGCAGCAATGACATTGTCACTCTCGTGCACTCAGGAAGATCTGTATCCTCAAGTTTCAGACTTTGTTTTTGGTGTGTCTTGCACAGGGGGCAGAATACAACAGCAGACAATTGCATTCCGTCTTGGTAATTCCAGCTTCTCTGAGTTAACTTGTATGGGTTAGAATTGCTGAGACAGTGAAAAGCTAAACGGAGGAGGGATCAGGCTCAGGTCTGCAGCAGCCTTTCATGGCCTTGGAAGTGCCATGCCCTTTCACTGCCTGGGGAACGACCAAAGCAATACTGTCTCCTTTCCTCACAATAGTTTGGCTTGAAAATTCATTTTAAATCCCCATTGTAACTTTAAGGTATTTTCTCACAGAGAAGTTACTCTAGTATGACATCACTAGCACTGCCTGTCATCAAACACAAAGCTTTTCTGGGCTGAGCAGAGCAGAGCAAAATAGAGAGAAATATAATGGGGGTATTGTTACTCTGAACGATGCAATATGTTTAATTGTCATTGTGTTTTGTGTTACATCTCAGAAAGAATCCTTGAAGGAAAAATTTCCATTTCTCTTATCCCCGTACAACCCTTTTATATTTCCTTGTATGTAGTTTGGTTGTGCAGACTGAAGTCTAATAAATATTTCTGATTTTTTTGTCATTCATTTTAGGACAAATCCACTACAAACTCTATGGATAGCAGTCACATTAAACCCCGCAATGCAACATTGCATATTTATAAGATTTTCAAAACATTAGCCCAGTGGTGATAATTTGAAAGTAACACGACAATTTGGAATTAAGATCTGGAAGGTTATGTTCCTGCCATTGAAGCCCAGTGTCAAAATTCCCAAAATAGACATTCCACTTCACCTAAACTGTAGAGAAGGCAAATTCAATAGTAATGAATCACAGAATCACGGAAAGTGGAGTTTGGAAGGCACTGCTGGAGGTCACTGGGACCAAAACCCCTGCTCAGGTCGGGTGACCTGGAGCCGTGTCCAGATGGCTTTTGAATATCTCCAAGGACAGAGACTCCAGAACCTCTTCGGGCAACCTGCACCAGGGCTCAGTCGCCCTCACTGTAAAAAAGTGTTTCCTGATGTGCAGAGAGAACCTCCTGTGTTTCAGTTTGCCCCTTAAGGAGTGCAGCCCAAACACAAACATTCAGTGGAGGCAGGTGATGAATTTCTTCATGTTGTGCTTCAGGCACTCACATGGAATGAACATTTCATATCCCTTCTGCATAGATAAAGGAGCAAGTACTGTAAAGCAAGTGGCTGAACTTGATCACTGATGTCCTAAAGGGTTGCCTGCATAGCAGGATATTCTGGGTAATAATTCCTTAGTGTTACCTGCTAAATTTAATCTCCATCAGATAAAACATTTAAGTATTGCTTGTAGCAAGAATTGAAATTCAAGGCTTCCAGATGTGTATAATTACTAAAAAAATACTTAGTGAATATCACGCCCAGTGGATCAGATATGGAACAGTTTAAACAATATGAGAGTATTTTAGGGGAAAATGGTCACAATACACTAACAATTTGGTGGTTAAACCATTAGTCTGGCAGGAGAGCAATGTAAACTCAAAGTCTATTTTCTAGTTCAAGCAGAGATGGGATCTAAACCTGGTTCTTCCCAGGTTTTAACTGGGGCTTCCCTATTTCAACTTTAACATCTTTCCTTGATTGTAGCCTCTCAATCCAAGAGCACTCTAAGAATGCTACCTTCCTCTTACCCTTTCCTAACTGCAAGGCTTCAATTCAGAAATCTCCCTACATCCATGAGGAACCTGTTTATTTAAGTCAGGTATGCAAACTCTGCTAGGCAGGAGGTTGCCAAACATGAAACACTAAGGCTTGGTTTACATATCTTTGTGGACTGGGCTTTCTGTCTGATTTGGTTCTGTCTTCTGTTATGTTGCTGTCTAAAGATTAATACCTTCTCTCTGAGTATATGATGCTAAAATCCTTTCCAGCTCTTAACAACTTCCAGTTCTTATCAGCCACTCTCTAGATCCCAACTCTGACCTCATCAACAAAACGTTTGCTAGGCAAAATATAAAGTGTGTACCTTGCTTAGTCCACTTTAGATGTAGAGTGTGATAAGACTGGAGCAACGTTCATGAGCTGATCATGTATATATGTATGGCATTTACTATAGTGTTTTTTTCCATTTTATGTAAACTTTATGGCCTTTTGTCAGAATTGTCCGGGCTGTACAATGTTGATGATTTGTTTGTGTAGTTATGTAGAAGTATATAGGTTCTATCAATTAATGGAACAGCATTCTTTTATCTACAAGTCATTATCTTTTTTTCTACAAGTATTGCAATGCCAAATTTGGGGGACACCCAATATTTATGATATTTTAGACTTTTCAGATTAAGCAACAAGTGGTGTTATCACAGAGAATATATACCAATATGCTAGCTTTTTGAAAAGGCTTAACTAAGTCTAGTGGTCTTCATGGTGGCTAAGAGGTTGCCAGTCAGACCCCTTTCATTTTCTTCCCTGCCCCCCTCTGTCATATAAAAACAAGCCAGCTAAAGAAATGACAACATGTATGGGATTCCACTCCGGATTTAGATAGGTTGAAAAGCTATGCTTCCACTGTAGTCAGAAGAGATCTCGTCAACACAGACAATGCCAGATAGAGAGCAAGTTGGTGCTTGGATGGAAGTGCCTGCATCTGCATCTGCATCTGGTCTGAACTTCATTAATTGTCCTGAAAAGGGAATGATGGAAAAAAAGTGACTGCTGTAAAGAAAGCTAGAGAAGCACAGAAATTATTTTCAGAATATTTCACAGAATATTTCTGATATTTCTTTGATGGACTGTGCTTCTCTGAGGGGAAGGACTCTAAAATTAAGTGAAAGCTACCCCAGCTCCTAAAAAAAGTAAAGTATTCATAAAAATATGTATTTAGGATATATTGGTCCATGAGGCAAAACAGTATGCTTGAAACATTGTTAGATTATTAAATCACAATTTTGATGCAGATGGATTTCTTCATTCCATGTACATCATCCCTTTACATAATATTTCAGAGCTACTAATTTTCAAAGTCTTACTCCTGATCAATCCTGTGGAAACACAAGAAAGGATCACATCGCAGTTATCTACATGTTGATTTGGTTGCCTCATAACTGACTCTGAAGGCATAGTTTCTAGGAACAAATTATTTGGAGAGACTTCTTGGATTATCAGAAACAGTTCCAAGCTATCAGATCACATCTCTCAAGTAGCACATTTATTTTTCTACTGACCTTGACTACATTGTCCACAGTAATCACTGAAAGGGTAATTACAATTTAAAGCTCTTCTCCAGTAAATGTATCCAGTGGAAATGCTACTGGACCATCACTGACTAGGAATTAAGTGGAGTGTTGCCCTCTCTGGTCTTCCATCCTTATTCATGCTCACAACTTTCTTTGGGCATACTGTCTGCCTTCTTCTTGCCACCATTTAATATTTTGAAGAGAAAGTTATGGTAATCACAAACAGTAGTATTGTTTTATCAGATCTATTCATGAGATCCAATCAAAAAGATGATAGCTTTTATTCTGTATAAACATTGTCTCAAATAGCCTGTATTTAAGTAAAGGAGCTATGCATTGATGACAAGCATAAGTGCGAAGTGAAAAGAGAAGTAGAAAAAAAAAGTAGTATGTTAGTTATTCCTCAGATATAAAACCTGCTCTATGGTCTTTCATTAATACATGTAGTGAAACTAGAGGAAGAGGGAGTAGCAAAAGAGCTATTTAATTCATTTTGACTGAAGATGGTGCTTTACTTCTTCCCTTAAATATGGATATATAAAAGATATAAAATAAGGGGCGGAAAAAAAGAGGCTGCATTACAAATCTGTTGGGACATATCCTGTCTTTTTCCTGAAAATGCTTTTACAGAATTTAATGTGAAACAGTTTCAAGCAATTTTATAGATTTTTTAATAGAAAATGAATAAATGATTGTAATTCATGGAGATCTGAATAGTTCAGTATATCCACCCGAGGGTTAACAGACTGAAAGAAAAAGCTTCCTCAATTTGGTAGGCCAAGGTCTATTCATTAAACTCAGTAAGAGCCCTGGATGCTGTCTCTAACTGAATCTATAATACTGAAAAATAAGCAGTAATCTCTAGATTTGGAGCATTATCTAACACCTTACAAACATGTCATGTATTTTGCACTTTCAGCTTAATCTCCTTTGATAAACACTGTTTATGTAATAGCCAATCTATTGTGTTTTTCTTCTGATAATCTTGCTGTTGTCTTTACTGCTAAGGAGCCATGATGTAATAATTTTTATTGGAACTGTGGGTTTTTTAAGAATGCCAGGTGAGGAATATGCCAAGCCACTATTTGAAAAGATGGCCTTGGGCTAATTTTGAGAACTAAATCAAGGAAAACAAATGCAAATAGTAAATGGGTGATTTTGTCAGGTAATCTTTGATGTTACTGTAGAAGTGCTATGGTTCTGGAAGACTTTTTAGCTTCATGTAACTAAGAGTGCATATATTTAACACATAATGTATCTACATCCTGAAGTAGTATTTTTTAATTGTGAAAGAGAAACTGATTAAAAACCAAGGTCACATGTTCAATAATTAATTTTGAACTGTTATACAAGTTTCAGTAGGATAAAAATTAATTAATTATTTCTTTTTTCTGTTGATGGTGCTGGTATCTTGCCCAATGAATAAGTTCAGCAAAGAAAAGTTTGGATTTTCCAGTCCTTAAAGGATGGAAAATGTTCTCAGGACTTAGAGGAAGATGGACAGAAAGATTCAGTAGGTGGCAGTCTTTCCTTCGAATATTTTCAGCACCAAAATCTCATTCTTAAGTTGCTTCTGAAGGCTGTTGTCCTTTAAAAGGACCTTAAAATAGAGAGGTGCCCTCAAGTGCTTATTATAGATTGTATGGGATGCTTTTGAAGAATAATGCTTGCCTTTCAGTTATGCTCATTGGATATCATTCCTTTTCAAAAATCCTGAGAATTTTTATTTTCTTTGGAACAGTGGCATTATCTCTCAACCCATTTATTGCAATGAATTTAAGCAAATGCAGGTGTTTGCAATGCTTCAGTTATGGGACTGTGTATTGGCTCTTTTTGGGATCACAGAACAATAAGTGGATCACAAAAGCATAGTATTTTTGACTGGATAGGAGCTGTACAACCTTGATTCACCTTCTCTTAGCAAAGAAAAAGGATATCTACCTCAAAGTAATCAAAGTTATCTGACATTTTAAGAGTTGAGAAACACTTCTTCTGGTAACTAACAGAAATGCAGGCTTATTTCACAGACCTAAACACTTCGTAGTCAATTTATATTCTTATCTGACTAAACAAGATGTAGAAGACAGTATGAGTATAAGCACAAAATATTTGGGACTGGCCAAATCAGACACATAAAATTTTAGTGCCTTGTCTTCTTAAAAGTGAATGCACATTTGCACCCCTACAGCTTTGGAATGTCACCCATTAAGTTTTTTAATCTTTTTTCTGTTCATGATTTTACTTTTCATATATTTACCAGTAGTAAAAGAAACAAGAAACATACAGTTTTCCTGCAATCATGTACTCTGGGATAAGGTGTGACCCAATGGAGTGCTCTAGGAGGTGTGCAAAACAGATCAGGAGATATGTGAAATGTCAGTATACAGCATAATCATGTTTCCAGCATGGCACTTGTGTACCTCTCAGTCTAGCTCTCCTGGTAGTTAGCAGCATTCAAAGACTAAATGTGACTATCAGGCATGCTCATCCACGACAAAAGCTTTTATAGATTTGCCATACCATTCCCTTATGGTGTTCATATGGTGGCTTACCTGAATTAGGACTCCTATACTAATAGTGCTAAAGGGAAAATGAGGTTCATTATACACTCACTTCTCTTTTATTCCTGTAGGCATTGACATAATTTGTCTATTGAAGAGTATTTTTCTCTAAAACTCATGTTGTAAAGATGGCTCCCTGTTACTTTGATTTTCAGTCTTACTGTTTCATTTCAAGTACAAATACAATTGTTCAAGTACAAGTACAATTGTTCATGCTAATTTTCCAGAGACAGTATGGTTTGAAGTGAGGTATTATTCCTTCTCTTACACAATTAGTGTCATATTAACTAAGTTTCCATACTAAGATCTAATTTTTTCCCTTCATGTGAACATTTAGGAGAAGAGAAGGATTACATTGAACTGAATAAATGTAGGAGCTGGGTTAGTCTGTTTTTACTCTTAGTAGTTGTTGTTCTAGCAGGAAAGGACTTGATCTCCTGACCACAATTTGTAAGTGTAAGAAACAGATTTTTTTCAGAATAAATATACACTATATGATCTGTGAGATATTGAGGGAAAAGAGTTGCTTTCACATAGTAAGAATTCAGTTGAATATAGTTGTAGTGCCTTTCTCTCTTCTTTGTGCAAAGTGCTTAGATAACATCTTGGCGCTGTCTGGGAAACAGAACTAATCAAGAATACAGAAGGCCAGTTTCGAAGGTCTACATCATATAATGCTGTGTAGCTTTCACTGACTGCCTATTAGATTTTGGATAGAGGTTAAGATGCCAGTCTTGACCTACAGAACATGATGTGATTTAAGGCCTGATTTCAGTGCTACCCATGTGGTGCAGACACAGCTGAAATTAGTTCCTCTGCTTAAGAAAGGATAGGTTGGTGGCAAGCTAGCTTTGTTTTATTCATTATTATTTGAGAGTAAGGAGGAAAGGGTTACTTTCTAAGGAGTTTGCTCCCTGAATCTCTTGGAGCCTGTATTTGTTGATATGTAGGAATCAGCAGTACCTTTTCCTTTTTTTTCTTCTTTCTCTATCTTGTGGGAAGTGACATATGTTGAAAACAAGTGGCAACACCTATTCAGGAGCTTAANCTGTATGATGGCTTTTACTTATAGACTTGGTATTCATAACATTCTTCTTCTTTTCTTAAAGTCTTCCTTTCTTTCTGGGCTCTCCTGCCCACAAAAGGTTGGACCAGATGATCTTTTGAGGTCCATTCTAACCTGGGCTGTTCCATGGTTCTGTGGTTCTAAGTCTGAAGGAGAACTATGATAACTAAGACAAGAAATTGGACAGACTGTGCTATCACCTGAAGTTCAGTTGCAGTATTTGATAGGGCCTAGTAGAGAAATTAAGGTAGGGTGGCTGCCCTTGGAGGAGGAGATGGAAGGGGGCTTTTAGATGCTAATCAGCTGACATTTTGGATGTATAAAGGGGTTTAATTTGCTTGAAAGTTAGACCTGAAGTTAACAGTATGAATATAGACTGGGCAAGATACTAGATCAGGAGTTGTTTGACCACAGAGAAGAAAGGTGGGCCAAGTAGAAGCAGGATTTCAATGGGACCTAGTCAAAAGTGGTTGGCAGGAAGAGACTGACTTAGCAATACCATTTCCAGAGAAGGCATGTTTATAAGCCTGATGGTCAGTTTGTCTGATGATGTGAACTGGCCATCCTGTGGTAGTAGAGCTGTTACTTGTATCAAACTACCTCAAGTAATTTTCACTCTCAGCAGTTATTCCCAGCACTCTGTGAAGAAGCTGGAAGATGGGTAGATGTAGCTAGATATCTTATGACTTCTGCTGTTTGGGTGCCTGCCTGCCCACTCCTTTCACAAGCTTTCCTGTGGCAAGCAGCTCCCTGAAAGCTGGTAAAAGGCTTTGAACTGTTTTACAAAATGCAGTTGGCAGAGGAAAAGTGCTTTACATCAAGAAAGCTGGAGCACAGTGTTTTCCCAGATGCTCTGAGGCACCATATGTTTGCTGCATGGCTACTAATGCTACTCCTTATTTCTTCAGGATACTTTAACAGACGTAACCCTCTGTAGTGATACTTGTATGAAGTTAAGCAAACTGCTGGTATGTGTCAGTATTTCAGTGGGGTTAATGCCAGGGTCAGCACTGTCAAAGTAGCTGACACAAGGTGCCTTAAGGAACATAGAGATCAAGACCATCAGTATTATTGGTCTCACTTGACACTGTAAGACCTTGGGAGCAAGACTTGCAAATCATTCTGCCTTGGTCAGCACAGCAGCTGAGATTCAGCTGACCAGAATATCAGTAGGATGTTCTTACAGTGGGATTTTAGATATGGTTGTTGCAATTTCTGTTAACAATAACTGTACGATTTGGCACAGTAAAATCACATGGTGTATAACTAACTGAATGTGCCTCCCCCATGCTCCCAGGTGGCTAGGATGGCTTTTTGTCAAGCAGTCAAACCATTCCTCTGCAGGGTGGGAAGTTATGCTTTTCTGCCCCAACCTAGTACTCTGGACAGCAAACAGGAAGTCAAAACACTGGGTAGGGAATAAAGTGCTGAGCAAATGCATGTAGGGGCTGGCAGGGTGACAACCAACAGGGAGAAAAAAAAAAGTGAACAGACAAGCATGTAGGAGAGTCAGAGTGAATGGCAGTTGCCTAGGGTTTGGAAGGGATAACAGCCAGGAGAATATAAGGCAAAACCAACAATGTTCTAGAAGAAGTGTTGACAAAAGTCTCTTAAAAATTTGCAATCAAAAACAAATACACAAATTTTCTCTCTACTGGCAGGCTTTGAGACAGTCATATAGAGTAAAATGAAGAGGTCAGATGTCACATTATGGCTAGAGATTTGCAGTCAATGGGAGATCTAAAAACAATAGGTCAACAAGAGAGTATGGGGAGAGGTATCTGTGGGGAGGGAAATTGGTAAAGGTTTTAAAGCTACAAGGCTCTGGTTTCCATTATGACACTGCCAGGGAAGCCCATGTCCATTTCTTACCTCTGCAGATCCTCAGTAAATGATAGCATTGATTCACAATTGCTTAAGGTTATCACTCATCATTCATTGACTTGGCTGCAGTTAGTCAGGAATTGGAGTCCTGGTGAAGAGCAGCACTAAGTCTCTGTTCTGCTTCCTACAGAAGTCAAACACAGTTCTGGCTTTTAATCTGTTTGGATGTCAGGCCTTCAGTTGGCATCCTGGGAGAAGGGCTGGGCTTGGTGCAGTCAGAGCACTTCTGGAGGAACAGGAAGAAAAGCAGGGAAAGAAGATGACAACTCTTGAGGAGCCAGCACAGAAGCATATATGGAGGAACACGGTTGCAGTGAACACTGGATAAATCCCACCTCCTTCATGATGCAAATTAAACAACTAATTTTCAAAGTGGAAAGCAGTTAGGAAACTCTTTGCCAAGCCACAGTACTACTGGGGCATTTGCCTGGTATCGTCAGCTCACTAAGACAGTCTGAGCAGATTACTGACTGCAGCTGTTGCACGGGGATACATTGTCATCTCAGTATGGCCAGAGCTATGAAGGATGGCAAGGAAGCATAGGTTTCCTGCTGAGTCAGTATGATAGTGTTATCATAATATAATATTATTTTGTGCAATAAAAGTAATGGTCAGATTTCAGTGGGGATATAGAATTTCAGGTCATGTTGTACTCTAAATTTCTAAAGAAGAATGGGGTGCTCATAAAAGGCCCTCAATAAGCAAGTGAACTAGAGATGTTTTTCTCCATTTGATGGCAGGGATATCTTGGTAGGAAGAACCGGATTAAAAAAAAAATGCCCTCTTTTTCTTTAAATATAAAATAGTGATGTGGCTGTGTGGCTATATGGCTACATGGGGCTGGTAATATAACAGCTGTATCCCCCTCATGGGATGACATGACCAACATCAGTATTTACTGTCATGAAGTTCTATAACTGATGTAGACTTTCAATGGGATGACAAAAACTTCAGAAAGCTAACTGATATGGAATTGAGTGGGGAAGAAAATAAGTTTCCTGGATTGCTCTGGATGGGTTACTTTAGTGCTGTAGTATCTGATCTAGTCAGTAATACAGTTCAGAGAGGTAGGTACTGTGCTGGGTGAGGACGATTCATCATCAGAGTGTGACAAACACTCAATACTAGATTGTGAACATGGCTGAGAGTACAAAAATTGTGTACAAAGAAATATACTGTGGTTGACTAGATACATTTAGTAATGATGGAGTTCTTCTATCAACTAAAGATTAAACAAAAAAAACTCTTTAAATTCTGTAATGACGAACTGAACTTACTAAATATAAGAAAAAAAATTAAAGGTTGTCCAAGCATTATATCAATAACGAGGTCTTTCTACATTGTATACAGTGTATTCCAGCTGAGTGGCAAAGGGCCAGCCCTGAAGAAGTAAGAGAATCAGTAGTAGGCTATGAGCCAAGATACAGACAATAGAATAAAATGTTGGGAAATTGGGTAATGGACCTTAGCTTTTGATCAAAGGAGAGGAGGGAAACCTCAGGAGATACACAGACAAGTTTTTCAGCTCTGTTCATCTTCTACACTCATTCTATACGGCACATGACTGCTTGACTACACATATGTGATTATAAAGTTGCAGACTGCAATGTACTCTCACCTTAGTTCCTGTCATTCAGTGGTTGAGTGTCTGAGTCAATTTCCATGTAGGCTTAAATCTAGTCATACCGAACTGTGGATTTTCCTCAATAAATTTTCTAATAAGATTTTTATTCACTTGTCATTTCACACTGGCTAAACTGGATAAAAACTATTTTAAAACTGTTCTTATTTATTACACATATTAACATACCAGGCAAAACAAACAAACAAACAAACAAAAACTCTTATGTAGTTACAGTGAACTGTGATATTAAGAGATAGCCGTGCCTACCAGAAAGAGTCACTTACAATGCTGAAGCAATTAGGCTCTTCATCTTTACTGTTTCTTACAAAGCTAATGCTCAATGTGCAAATCATGGTTTTCCATTGCAGCCACACAAGACCAAAGCACTGAAAACCAAATACCAGCATATACCAACCATATATATATATATATAACCCCAGAATGTACTAAACATGTTGAGCACAATTATCAGTAAATACAACCTCTTACCAAGATGAAAATCTTACTATATTGTCTATACAATCTTTATATGCAAATTTTCTGTTATGTCAGTTTGGGGGAAAGTAGAGTAGGAGTAGGAACTGTTTTACCATTAAAGTACAATAAATTTGAACTTGAATAATCTCCTTCAGGCAATAAGGGGTGTGGAATGAGCTTCAGTGAAATGCTTAAAATTGCAGCTGTTCCAGACTGTGCAAATTTCACCAGCATTTTAAACATCCTGAAACCAACAAGGCTTCAGCACATGCAAGCAGGAAATGACAGGGAAGTACCTTCTCCAAATTATGTCTGTCAGAAAGCTGCCAACTGCAAACTGTTCATGTAGAAACTGATGCTCTAACTTTTTGCAGAGAGCTCTGCAAGCAGGACTTTGAGCTCAGAGGAAATGAGCTTCACCTTGCCTACTTAGCAAATTATAATATCCTTAAAAACTACAGTAAATGCTCTTGCAAGTGTAGTCTTTGGGGGCCTATTTTTAAAATGCATCTTGTAAGTATAAAAGAAAAAAAGGCTGTAAAAAATACCTTTTCCTCCCTAGCTGCTCTTTAATTTGTGTTCATTGCTCAAGGATTAGGGTTATATTTTTTCCCACTTACCTCAATGCCAGCCTGATTTAAGGCTACTGTTGCTATCAGAGTGATTGTGAAGAATCTTCTCCCTATGCTTTTCTCACCTCTTGGTCTCTATGCTGGAAGAAAATTGATTATACATAGAAGAAAGTATGCAATAAACCTTAAATAGATGAAGTAAGGCTACACCAGCCTGATGAGCAGAAGAGACATGAATTCCACCAGACGAGTGTTTCAAAGGACAAGTACATAAGTGACGTTGACAGTGCTCACTAACAGGCTGTGCTATTTTTTTCTGGTTTTCTATGGTTTGGGGTGATTGGTTTGTGTTTTTTTTTTTTTCATGGTTGGTTGGGGTTTTTTTAAGGATCTGAGTATATGTTTAAAATTTCACTAACATTTTATTTTTATTGAAACTAATTGCTCTGTGTGATGTTGATTTGCAATTATTGAAGTGTTCTGTATCAGCACTAGTTATATGGATGTATCCTCAACCTGCAGTTTCTTTTGTCAAAATATGCCTTCAACTTAATTGCCTTTAGTAAATGAACTTAAATTATCACACAGTGGTCCTTTGGTAAGACCTTTCTTCTGATTTCAGGGCATTGCATTTCAGCTATTGTTTCAAAAAGCATACTGTTATATACTTTGAGACAACTCTAACATATTTTGTTTTCTGAACCAGAGTTTCAGTGAAAACAGTTTGCATAGCATAGTATAATCACAGAGGTATTAATTCTGTAGGATTCATGAGGTAAATAATTAAATCTAGAATAAATCATGTGGAACGTAGAATTTGCTTTAGAAATATAGGAAAGATATCTTTAAGAGTAATAGTGACATGCCAGTGAGAATGATGAGTAATAGTGTGAACCTAGTGAGATCTAGAAAAGCAAATTGTCAGTGAAGAGAGGTAGCGCTATAAAAGCCCAGTGGAACAGCTTTCATTGTGTAGCTTCACTGTGCTGACTCTCGGCAGTTGGGAGTCCTGCGGCACTGTACAGAAATCAGATGGATTGCTTCAGCAGTGGTACCTGGGTAGTTTAGGCCCTGTATTGTTCTTTACATTGTGGCCATGCTGCCCCACTGTAAAAGAACATGCAAATAAGTAATGTAATATGTAGCCAAAGGCCTTTATATGTTGACATAACTTGAGATAATATGTAAAAACAGAAGAAATATAAAAAACCAGCTAGTAGATTAATCCCAAGAACAAAGTATCAAACTACTATAACTTGGTTATCTCAAAATTAAGAAAAAAAGAGTAATACTCAAGGCTTTATTTGGAAAACTTTTGTTGTAGTTTTAAAAGCCACCAACACAGCGTCTTGTTTAAACACCTGGTGGGCTGAGGCGGGGACAGGGAGGGTTTTACTCATCACTTATGGTCACGGGCAAGAAACTGACATGACTTGGGAAAACGAAAAACAAATTGAATTTATTAACTATTTACAACCAAAACCAAAAGCAAGATAGTGAGAGACAGAACTACATCTTAGAAAGGCACTTCTCCCCCATGCCTCCCTTCTTCCCAGGCCCAAAGGCTTTGTTCCTGGTTTCTGTACCTTCTCCCCTCAATCAGCTGCAACGGGGCAGGGAATGGGGGGTGCAGTCAGTCCGCCGCTCCTTCCTCCTCAGGGGAGGGCTCCTCACAGTCTTTCCCGGCTCCAGCGTGGGGTCCCTTCTCACGGGAGAGTCCATCACTAACTGCTCCAACGTGAGTCCTTTCCCACACGGGGTCACAGTCCTCTGACAACTGCTTGGCTCTGGTGTGGGTTTACCTCTTCTCATGGACTGCTCGAGGGACAAACGTGCATCACCAATGAGTCTTCACCACACTGCAGGGGAATCTCTGTTCCGGGGCACCTTCTTCCTCTCCTTTCTCTTCACTGACTATCATGTCTGCCTAGCTGTCTCTCTCAGATCCCACTTCTCTCTCTGCTGCAGGTTCTTTCACTGGCTCTTGAGAGAACTGACTCTTGGGCGAGCCATGGCGGAGGCTTGGGCCGCAGCAGGTCAGGTTACAGCTGAAGCTGGGCAGGCGCCTGGACAGCTGGGCCAGTCTGCCCCAGCCTGCGGCCGTGCCCATCCCCATTGTTCTGTGCCCCCTCTTCACTGTGTTATTCACAGAGGCGCCGATTGGCTCAGCCCTGGCCTGGGGTGGGTCCAGCCTGGAGCTGGGGAAACTTCCAGCAGTTTCCTGGGGCCATCTCTGTAGAACTCTTTCCCCCACCCCCGGCTACTGAAACCTTGGAGTGGGGGCAGGGGGAAACTCTTAGGGGTTACTTACAGGAGCCACCGCTGTAGCCCCTCCCTTGCTGCCAAACAAACCCATCACACAAACCACAACAACTTTGAATTAGATTTTTCTATGTCTACTTCTATGAACATACTTCTGTTGATGAAGTTTTAGTGCATTTGGGCAAGAAGATGAGTGTCAACTTTACAATCAGATAAATGACAGGAAGAGCATTGAAAAAAATAAAGGGAAAAAAATACAAATCTTGCTAAGATTATCTTTCAGAATGAGATATTGAATGAATTTGTTAGAAAAAAGTTGTCAAGTTCTTGATGATGCAGAGTGCTCAGTTGTGAAAAGCTGGAGAGTGCTCTCTCTCCTGTCCCGGAGTTGAAGTTGAAAGGAAATCATAAAATCATTACTGTGCAAACTCTGTTTTGTCACTTCATGCTGTCACTGTTCTATTGAAGCTTTCTTTTTTTCAGTGTAGGGCAGCCATGTACTGATGTTGCTTCGTGCTGCTGGAGTCTGTGTGGCTTTTCAGCTTCTATTTGATGCATTATCGGATGTCTCTTTTCCCTCTTCTCACTTATGTCATTTTACTACTTTTCTCCTCAAAGAGACACTTGTATCTTGAGCACTCCTTTAGGCACATGTCAGAAAAAGTTAAAAAGAGAAGGCTGTGAAAAGTGACATGCTGCATATTTGCTTACATCCCTGCCACAGAAGAGCATACTCTCAAAGGGTCTGGAAGCACATTTTAACTATCCAAACCCCTTTGCTCCACAGATAAGTCAGAGACGCACAAAGGCACCTGCATTTGTGCATGCACGTTTGCATATAAGCAATTTAGGTTGGTAGATGCAGTTGACCCACTTCTAGCCTAAAAAAGCTGGTTAACAGCAGAAATAATACACTTGACTGGTAAAGTGTTAAAGCAGTAAGCTGGAGAAAATATTTTACATGCTAATCTGGTACATAGGCTAAGGGTTAATGATTGCAGGAATATTTGGAATTGGGTCATAAAGGGCCAGTAAGCAAATAGAAATGTCACTATGAACTTAATTATTGGAACAATATATAAATAGGAAAGGGAATGAACTTGTTCCTCATCAAAAGCAAAGCACAAATAGCTTTGACTGCAAGCAGATAGGCACACTAATGCTTGCAATGCTCCACCAGTGTACATCAGCCCTGACCTGCAAATGCCTTAACATTGAACCTCTGTTGAGGAGGTACTGCCAGAAGAGTCAAGCTGAGTCACATTATGTTCCAGTCTTCTGCAACTGAGTACACAGGAAGGAAGCAGAGATAAAGTGACCTAAATTAAAAGCTGAATTTGTGTTTTCTGAAGTGAAACCACTGTGCACTAATTTCTACATTTAACTTCCAAATGAACTGGCTAAGGATACTCAAAGTTTACAAGGATTAATTAAAAATTATACTATGCACCCTTTCCTATCAGGCGTCACATATGTAATAGTTTGGCACTTCTTGCAAAATATCTCAGTTCATGAAAGCCATAATAATTAATTTTTCATGTAAGTATGTTGAAAATTCTGAATTGTAAGTAGGTTAGATTCTTAAATTTTAAATAATATTTAGTTCCTGGAATAAGCAGCTGCAGAAATGGAAATCATAGATAGCTCTGATGTAGATTTGTTATCTCCGAATGACTTGAAGCATGAACAACAATCTGGATAGTAAAGTGTTAGTAGTAGTCTTGATTCAGATTTTAAATTCAGTCTGATAATATATTTGGTAATACCATCAGTGTTATCTCAATGTTATTATTTTCTCTTACCTTTTTTAAAAGGACTGTCTCTCTATCTTGAAGGCAAAAATAAATTACATTAGTTAATGAACATTTAGTTCAAAAAACCCCAACAGCTGAAAACTCCCCAAACTGTGTTCCCCGTCTGGTCTGGTGCCAGCTGTTTGAGAGAGCTTCTTAGGGACTTCACAGCACTGCTGATCATCTCCTCAGGGAGCCTGAAAATTGTAGTGATGACACTGAACTTCACCCATTCCAAATGAAACAGTTCCTTCCTTTGCTGTCTGTTTGACTGATGTGAAGCGATATACCTTAGAGACAAACCAAGATTTTTTTTTCCAGCTGGTGGAATGACATGTCAGATGTTTGACACACACATGTCTTAATCTCATAATAATTTCTCCATTTTCTCAAAGTTCAAATATATGCACCCTTGGGTGCCTGTTCAGATCAAACAGATTCAACTAGGCACTCACTTTGGGCTTCAAGAATAATACCAAAAGTTAATGTTAAGCTTCTGTCAAATTCAACGTAACTGTTTAACATTCTTGGCATTTGTAGTGCTATACAGATAGATTGTAAAATATGAGGTGTAAAATGAATTGTATTTCAACTTGGGAAGTGTGATGCTATCTCAGTTATAATTCGTGACTACTATTACTTGTCATCTCTGTAGCCTAACGTAAGAACTTACGTATTTTCAGTTTATGGAATAGAAGTTTGGAAATGCCAGCTAGAGGAATATTTATGAGAACAGAAGGCAAAGTGTTCTCTGGTGCAAAACTTCATATGGATATACATTTCTCACTAGACTGGTTTTGAGTTTGACTCTTGTTCCTACATGAGTGTGGCGGGTTGGCCCTTGGCTGGGGGCCAAACCAGACACACCCTCTCACACAGTCCCTGCCCCCACCCAATGATAGGGGAGAGAATTAAAGAGGTAAATGGCAAAGAGGACTCGTGGGTTGAGATAAAGACAATTTAATAACTAAACTACAATAATATTGGAAATTATACTATATACAAATATGCAATGTGATACACAGTGATTCTGCCCCCCCCCACCTGATGA